>JASEVX010000004.1:27840842-27882223 GCA_031761405.1 Serripes groenlandicus
ATTGGCAGATCATAACCCAACTTGCCATACAATTAGTATATGGTAAAGAGCAATAAGTTTATTTAATTGGAAATGTCAACAAGCAAAGGGGGGGAGGGGGGAAGGGGGTGTCATTTGGCAAAGGACAAAAGGCGGAGACAAGGGCAAATAAAAACTTACTTTCTCTGGTACCTAACATTAATAACAATTTAATAAAGGCAAAGACAAATAACATTGGTTTTCTGGTACATAACATTAATATTTAGGTCATTGGCCATATTTTTAGCAATACTTTTTAAATTGAATACCGAAGGGGATGCATCCGCTTTTGCGGTTGCCCTTGTTTTATTTTACACTCATTTCATGGCACTTAGTCTAACAGCTCATATTTGACCTATATCATTACCAAGAGACATGTAATACCAAGATATTTGGCGCATCTACATAATATAGCAAATTCGTTAGATGCCTGAGAACTTAACCCCCCCAAAATAGTATGCTGTCATGTGTGAAAGTACGCTTATAATAGAAGAGCCAACTAGTCAAGACACCGACATCTTTTACTCTGCCCAAATACTTAGACAAGTATTGAGGTATTGGCTAAACATACTTATTTATAAAGACAGCAAAGCTAAATTAAAAGTATATGACTTGGATACCTAGATACATTTTGTGTTCCATCTCGTTTTCTGTAGAGTAATTATCTCTGAGACAATATTGATTTGTTGTGTTTTATAGAAGCAACGACTACACCCACTACACAACAAGTCACAACTACTACAGCAGAACTGATTACGACAAACTGCGCAACAAACGACAACTACAACAGCAGAGCCGACTACAACCACTGCAACAACAGAGTGATTGGTCTTAGCTCGACTTTCCCAAGAACATGTATCTAGTTATTAAGCTTGGGTCTGGTATCGACATTGGCTTTCGTCAGATTACATGAACCAGTATAACACAATTGTGACTTCAACTTATATTATTTCTTCCCGCAACTCAAGTTTTTAATAGTACTTTTAAATGATGATAACATAATGAATCACACATAGGAAGAGCGGATATGAACCAGATGTATGCAAGGTCATGGTCATGACATGATAAATCAGTAAATAGAGAAACATAACAGTAAATAACCAAGTGCTTCAAGGTCAAGGTCTCTCGGGTTATGTTTTCAAGTTGATGTAAGTTACAGTTTTATTGTCATTTATGTTCCAATATTTGTAGTACAGCTCCAATGATCATTAAACGTGACTTGAGAAACCGCCAATATACATAGTCAACATATAAGTTTCGAACCAAGTAGTTCTAGAGGTTCAAGGGTCGCCCTTGGTCATATCATTTGGTCACGTATGCATTATTACTTAAAATTTTAATGGTTTATTATCCCCTCGTCAAACAAGACTTTGAGAGGGGGATATATAGTAACGAGGGCTGTCCGTTTGTTCGTTTGTTCGTGCGTCCGTGTGTCCGTCCGTAACAACCTTTGTGACCACTCAACACTGAACATCCTTTGACAGATCTATAACCAAAACTTTGTATACAGTTAGTATATGAGGCAAGTTCAAAGAAGCCTATTTTTTTTCAAGGTCATACAGTTAAGGTCAATGTCAAAATTGGACTTTTCAATCCGTAACAACCTTGTTGTGACCACTCTACACTGAACATCCTTTGACCGATCTTAACCAAACTTGGTATACAGTTAGTATATGGCAAGGTCTAAAGCCTATTCATTTTCAAGGTTATAGGTTAAAGGTCAAGGTCAAAATTGGACTTTGACTATTTTCCCATAACAACAACCTTGTGACCACTCTACTTTGAACATCATTCGACTGATCTTAACCAAAATTGCCATACATTTAGTATATGGTAAGGGCAAGAAGTTTATTGATTGTAAATGTCAACAAGCAAAGGAGGGGGGGGGGGGGGGTGTCATTTTGGCAAAAGCCAAATACGACAAGGGCAAATAAAAACTTACTTCTCTCTGGTACCTAACATTAATTACAATTTAATAAAGGCAAAGGACAAATAACATTGGTTTTTCTGGTACATAACATTAATATTTAGGTCATTGGCCATATTTTTTAGCAATATTTTTTAATTGAATACCGATGGGGATGCATCCGCTTTTGCGGTTGCCCTTGTTTTTATTTTACACTAAATTTCATGGCACTTAGTCTAACAGCTCATATTTGACCTATATCATTACCAGAGACATGTAAATACCAATATATTTGGCGCAAATAACATAGCAAATTCGTTAGATGCCTGAGAACTTAACCCCAAAATAGTATGCTGTCATGTGTGAAAGCACGCTTTATATAGAAGAGCCAACTAGTCAGACACGACATCTTTACTCTGCCAAATACTTAGACAAGTATTGAGGTCTTGGCTAAACATACTTATTTATAAAGACAGCAAAGCTAAATTAAAAGTATATGACTTGGTACCTAGATACATTTGTGTTCCATTCTCGTTTCTGTAGAGTAATTATCTCTGAGACAATATTGATTTGTTGTGTTTTATAGAAAGCAACGACTACACCCACTACACAACAAGTCACAACTACTACAGCAGAACTGATTACGACAACTGCGCAACAAACGACAACTACAACAGCAGAGCCGACTACAACCACTGCAACAACAGGTGATGGTTTAGCTCGACTTTCCCAAGGAACATGTATCTAGTTATTAAGCTTGGTCTGGTATCGACATTGGCTTTCGTCAGATTACATGAACCAGTATAACACAATTGTGACTTCAACTTATATATTTCTTCCCGCAAACTCAAGTTTTATTAGTACTTTTAAATGATGATAACATAATGAATCACACATAGGAAAGAGCAGATATGAACCAAATGTATGCAAGGGCATGGTCATGACATGATAAATCAGTAAATAGAGAAACATAACAGTAAATAACCAAGTGTTTCTAAGGGTCAAGGGTCTCTCGGGGTTATGTTTTCAAGTTGATGTAAGTTACCGTTTTATTGTCATTTATGTTCCAAATATTTGTAGTACAGCTCCAATGATCATTAAACGTGACTTAAGAAACCGCCTATATACATAGTCAACATATCAGTTTTCGAACCAAGTAGTTCTGAGTCAAGGTCCAGGTCGCCCTTGGTCATATCTTTTGGTCACGTATGCATTATTACTTTAGATTTTAATGGTTTTCTTATCCCCTCGTCAAACAGACTTTGAGAGGGGATATAGTAACGGGGGGCTGTCCGTTTGTTCGTTTGTTTTGGTGCGTCCGTTAGTGTTCCGTCCGTAACAACCTTGTGACCACTCAACACACTGAACATCCTTTAACAGATCTTAACCACAACTTTGTATACAGTTAGTATATGGCAAGTTCAAGAAGCAGCCTATTTTTTTTCAAGGTCATACAGTTAAGGTCAATGTCAAAATTGGACTTTCAATCCGTAACAACCTTGTTGTGACCACTCTACACTGAACATCCTTTTGACCGATCTTAACCAAACTTGTGTATATCAGTTAGTATATGGCAAGGTCTAAAGCCTATTCATTTTCAAGGTTATAGGTTAAAGAATCAAGGTCAAAATTGGGACTTTAGACTATTTTTTCCCCATGAACAACAACCTTAGTGACCACTCTATCTTTGAACATCATTCGACTGATCTTAACCAAAATTGCCATACATTTAGTATATGGTAAGGGCAAGAAGTTTATTGATTGTAAATGTCAACAAGCAAAGGGGGGGGGGGATGTCATTTGGCAAAGGCCAAAGGCGGAGACAAGGGCAAACAAAACTTACTTCTCTGCTGGTACCTAACATTAATAACAATTTAATAAAGGGCAAAGGACAAATAACATTGGTTTTTCTGGTACATAACATTAATATTTAGGTCATTGGCCATATTTTTATCAATATTTTTTAAATTGTAATACCGAGGGGATGCAATCCGCTTTGCGTGGTGCCCTTGTTTTATTTTTACACTAATTTCATAGGCACTTAGTCTAACAGCTCATATTTTGACCTATATCATTACCAGAGACCATGTAATACCAATATATTTGGCGCACGATAACATAGCAAATTCGTTAGATGCCTTGAGAACTTAACCCCAAAAATAGTATGCTTGTCATGTGTGAAAGCACGCTTTATAATAGAAGAGCCAACTAGTCAGGACACGACATCTTTACTCTGCCAAATACTTTGACAAGTATTGAGGTCTTGGCTAAACATACTTATTTATAAAGACAGCAAAGCTAAATTAAAAGTTATATGACTTGGTACCTAGAACATTTTGTGTTCCATCTCGTTTCTGAGTAGAGTAATTTATCTCTGAGACAATATTGATTTGTTGTGTTTTTATAGAAGCAACGACTACACCCACTACACAACAAAGTCAAAAACTACTACAGCAGAACTGATTACGACAACTGCGCAACAAACGACAACTACAAACAGCAGAGCCGACTACAACCACTGCAACAACAGGTGATTGGTTAGCTCGACTTTCCCAAGAACATGTATCTAGTTATTAAGCTTGGTCTGGTATCGACATTGGCTTTCGTCAGATTACATGAACCAGTATAAACATAATTGTGACTTCAACTTATATATTTTCTTCCGCAACTCAAGTTTTAAATAGTACTTTTAAATGATGATAACATAATGAATCACACATAGGAAGAGCGGATATGAACCAAATGTATGCAAGGTCATGGTCTATGACATGGATAAATCAGTAAATAGAGAAACATAACAGTAAATAACCAAGTACTTCTAAGGTCAAGGTCTCTCGGGTTATGTTTTTCAAGTTGATGTAAGTTACAGTTTTATTGTCATTTATGTTCCAATATTTTGTACTACAGCTCCAATGATCATTAAACTTGACTTGAGAAACCGCCATATACATAGTCAACATATAAGTTTCGAACCAAGTAGTTCTGAGGTCAAGGTCGCCCTTTGTCAAATCATTTGGTCACGTATGCATTATTACTTAGATTTAACGGTTATTATCCCCTCGTCAAACAGAGTTTTGAGGAGGGGATATAGTAACAGGGCTGTCCGTTTGTTCGTTTGTTTGTGCGTCCATGTGTCCGTCCGTAACAACCTTGTGACCACTCAACATTGAACATCCTTTGACAGATCTTGACCAAACTTGGTATACACTTAGTAATATGGCAAAGGTCTAGAAGCCTAACATTTAATAACAATTTAATAAAGGCAAGGACAAATAACATTAGTTTTCTTGGTACATAATATTAATATTTAGGTCATTGGCCATTATTTTTAGCAATATTTTTAAATTGAATACTGAGGGGATGCCATCCGCTCTGCGGTCCCTTTGTTTTATTATACACTCATTTCATGGCACTTAGTCTAAGTCTATTCAGTCATTTGACCTATATCTATTACCAGAGACATGTAATACCAAGATATTTGGCGCATCTACATAACATTGCAAATTCGTTAGATGCGACCCAAAATGGTATGCTGTCATGTATGAAAGCACGCTCTTTATAATAGAAGAGCCAACTAGTCAGACACGACATCTTTACTCTGCCAAATACTTTGACAAGTATTGAGGTCTTGGCTAAACATACTTATTTTATAAAGACAGCAAAGCTAAATTAAAAGTATATGACTTGATACTTGACTTGGTACCTAGATACATTTGTGTTCCATCTCGATTTCTGTAGATTAATTATCCTCTGAAACAATATTGATTTGTTGTGTTTTTATAGAAGCAACGGACTACACCCACTACAAAACAAGACACAACTACTACAGCAGAACTGATTTACGACAACTGCGCAACAAACGACAACTACAACTCAACAGCAGAGGCCGACTACAACCACTGCCAACAACAGGTGATTGGGTTAGCTCGGACTTTCCCAAGAACATGTATCTAGTTATTAAGCTTGGTCTGGTCTCGACATTGGCTTTCGTCAGATTACATGAACCAGTATAACACAATTGTGACTTCAACTTATATATTTCTTCCCCGCAACTCAAGTTTTAATAGTACTTTTAAATGATGATAACATACTGAATCACACATAGGAAGAGCAGATATGAACCAAATGTATGCAAGGGCAATGGTCATGGACATGATAAATCAGTAAATAGAGAAACATAACAGTAAAATAACCAAGTGTTTTCTAAGGTCAAGGTCTCTCGGGTTATGTTTTCAAGTTGATGTAAGTTACCGTTTTATTGTCATTTATGTTCCAATATGTGTAGTACAGCTCCAATGATCATTAAACTTGACTTGAGAAACCGCCATATACATAGTCAACATATAAGTTTTCGAACCAAGTAGTTCTGAGGTCCAAGGTCGCCCTTGGTCATATCATTTGGTCACGTATGCATTAATTACTTAGATTGAATGGTTGTTTTATTTTTACACTCATTTCGCACGTCATGTATGCTGTCCTACGACACAAGTGTTATTTTGTTTTTGTTATAATACATATCATCATCATCATCATCATCATCATAAATTTCCCCCACAGGGTTGCGACTGGTTTGGTGGTAAGAAGAAGACAATGAGGGAACATCATAAATTTCCCCCACAGGGTTGCGACTGGTTGGTGGTAAGAAGACGAATGAGGGAAGACTAGAAATGATGCATAACACAACCTGGCGATCGGTCGAGCTAGAGATATCCAAGTGGAATTGGAAAGTGACCCAAGTGGTATGCAAACAGCTAGGTTACAAGTAAGTACATGTATGTCATTTGGGTTTTTCTACGAACGCGTAACATCGACATGATGTCAGCCGTCGACTATGAATTAACCATTCGCCCGATACACCATTCTAGCTTCAATTTAGTATAACTGAGAAATATATTTGGTATATTTGGAGGTAATATTTCTTTAGATGCTACTTATTTACGAAAAAACGTGAAATGATTGTAAACAAAAATTAAAGAGCATACTTTGGCCATAAAAATGATTTTAAAAGTAATTGACTGGACGATTATAATGTTCAAGTCATGTGTTTTACATAATCATAAAATGTTTGGAATTCGTATTGCTGTCGTCTATATTACGAGCAGAAAATAATAAAGTAAAGACTTGAAAAGCAAGATGAAAATTAAGAAATAAATTTATAGTTAACTATGATTAAACATGACGGCCAAGATGATCCGTAATTGTTCATCTGCATGATGGTATAAGAGCAAATGTGTAACTAATAATATCGGGCGAAATTGTTCAACTCTTTTCTAATTTCATATGGCGACTACCTTTTGCAACAAATCAATATGACTAGAACAAGTTATGTAGGGGATCACATTACTGCGTAACCCTTTCCCAAATACATTCGGTTTATGAAGCTTCTTCGGGAGACATATTAGAAAAGGTTTGCCGCCATATAAACAATTGCTGAGCAGTTTATCTTTTTGCCAAAATGTCTTATCAATAATTATTCTTTCATTTATAGATATTTTATCTTCTTGCCAAGTTGTTTTGAAAGTCGTCTGCAGCAGATTTGTCGTATTTGGGTATGGGTTAATCATCTTGATATCAGATAAGCACATTCGTTACATACTAAACAAGTGGACCAAGATGGTCCTTAATCGATCACCTGAGTGATGATATACTTGAAGTAGCAAATATGTTACTTCTAAAATAGGGGCAAATTGTTATAAAGGTAGGATGAAACTGGCAGGGAGTGGACAATGTAAATAAGATACCTTAGGGGAGAAGGACATTTGTCATAAGGCATTGAATCTTCGATAAATTGGTTGGTTGGTTGATATCGATCATGTGAGTTAGGAGGAGATGTAGTTTGGAGCTAAAGGTTTTTATTTATCGCTTTTGTGATGTCCCCTGCCGGCTACGTTTTTCACCAAATCAAAGTGCTTTGAGCGATTTATTTAGAGGGTAATGAATGAAACAATTCTGCTATATGACCATACAATTTGTGACGAGAACTTTCAGAAGAATGGAATTACATGTATTAAGTGTTGTAATCTTGCCCCTATTCTAATGCCGCCTGGTTGCAAAAATGTTCAAGCAATACATGTGGTTTCAACAGTTTTTATAAAGGGTCCCCCCCCCTAAGAGACATTTCTACCAAAATATAATTCGACAAGCTGATTAAGAGGAAAAGAATTTTAAATATTTAGGCATTTGATTCCCCTTTCCGATACGGCAGCTATCAAAGATACAGATATAACTTATTCTTTCGACAATTTGTAAAGAGGACCCTAAAGAAACAGGTGGATTAGCAGATGAAATGTGAAGTTTTTTTACCTCTTTTCTGATGCCGCCAGATTGTTATGTCTTTTACCCAATCAATATGGCTTTTACCATGGTTGCCATTGGTTCAACAGATCAAGATGGTTTGAACATTTGAGTGGATTAGGAGTAAATGTTATTTGAAGCTTAAAGTTCGTTTTACCTCATTTCTGATTCTGAAAAATTGCTATGTCTTTCAGACAATCAATATGACTTCTATCAATTGTGTACCGCCTCGGTGGTGTAGTGGTAGCGTGTCTGCCACGTGTGCAGGAAGTCTCAAGTTCGATCCCTGGCCGGAATTAAAGACTTCAAAAATGGTAGTAATGGCTGTCCTTTTGGGCGCTCTGGTTAGCGGGGTAAGCATTACGACTGACTGACTAGTGTAAGGATAAATGGACCAGTAGTACTGGTACACTATCCAGGAAATAGCGTGAAAAACTCAAAAGTGTTGAAAGAGGCGTAAAACACTAAACAATTAACCAATCAATCTTCCAATTGTTTACATGCTCACTAAGGGATAAATTCTACCTCTTTATTTTGAAAGCAGACAAGCACGTTCCTTTGAATAACATTTTGAAGTTTTGTAATTTTGCCCGTTTCCTGAACCCGAATGGCGGCCATGTTTTTCAACCAATCAATATTGCTTGAACAATTTCGTAGAGGGTCACACAAAGAACATTTCTATCAAATGTTGGAATTTGACAAGTGGATTCAGAGGAGAAGAATTTTAAAGTTTTTACATTTTCACTCATTTCTGATCCCGCAGCAACCAAAGTTCTATATAGAATTTAAATCTTTGAACCATTGTTTGATGAGGGTCATAATATAATGTTCGTGTGAAGTTTGGGTAATATCGCACCACCAGTTTCAGAGAAGTAGATTTGACTGTTTGACAAACGCCGGACAGTGAGTGATCGCAATAGATCACATCGAGCCTTCGGCTTGAAGTTGATCTAAAAATAAGTAAGAAGTGTAACATTAAAGGTCAAATCTTTAGTTTAATTGCTTTAGATATTGTATTTATCTAAAATGTATTGTGATCATTTCTTATGCAAGAAAATTTGAAAAGTAAACTAATATTTCTACCATTCTAGCATTACAGAACCATTTATTAACCCATTCTCTCACATACAAGGAAATTATAGCGGATGACTTTCGAATTGTCCGGAGGAAAGTAGGATAACTCTATATGTATGAAAGTGAAATTCTGAGATTAAATGCAAATCTTAGTATGAAATTACGATGGGAAATTTCTATTTTTTTTCGTCACTATGTGTTTACATATCGCTTGCTTCCGATACATCAGAAGTAGTCTGTAAGTGGTAACGGGTTAACACTTTTCTACATGTAGATGCTATCTGATGCCTCTGCAGCAGACACATTTTGAAAACAGTGTGACAAAAGGAAATATTGCTCAAAATGAACAATCTCCATTTTTCACAATGTTTTCAACTATTTTCAATACTTACACTTCGCTTTTTATACATACCCAAAATTACGATTCATGATTTTAGCCAGTTACATTTCAGAAAGTTTCATGGGTTATTGAAAAAAATCAAAAGAAATCTGTTTTTCGTATAATATTGAATGATACAATTGATCGTTATGGGTATTGCACATTTTCCTCTAATATGTGTGTCTAATGTCGTCTTCTATGACAAGTCAGATCATCTGTATCAAGGAGGAGATGTTCACAGATACATCAGAAAGGTTTTTATTACAATGAGCGCTGTTTTTTTAAGTTAACCTTTTTGTACCATATTCGTTTGTTGTGTTGAGTGAAATAAGCGCAGGTGCACACACACTTAGAACTCCAGTGTTTCCCTAGATTTGATTTCCGAGCACCTGCACTAACTTAACTTTCAGCAATGACAATATATTCTTAGCTTTGCTAGCCCATTTGGTCCCATTCTGAAGCCTTAAATTGATATTAATAATATATATGATACTGTATAAGTGGTAAAGTTCGCGCCGTGGAAATGTTTGCGAAATTCGCGAATTCACTAAATTCGCGAAAATCTCCGTTGTTTAATTTACCTACGCACCGTCCAGCCGATATTTTGATTTACATCGTCATACCCATTATCTAACACTATCGACTCATTACATTATGTATAAGTGAGTGAAAGGAACGACAACTCTGTGTAGGAGATTGCGTCATACCTGATAATTGAGATTCATTCAAAATGAAACAGTAAGAAGCAATATGAGACTGATGAAGATAACAAACATATTTTAATTTTAATTGTGTGTTGAGGAAATTACGTCCAAACATTATCAATATATATTTTCAGCAATACATTTAACATATTTTCAAATGGTGAAAGTCCGGTATAAATCTGGCCAGAGCCTTCTGGTTACAACTGTGTAAGGAAACAAAACCGCTAAATAGTTTTAACACCTAATTGTCAGACAGCAAACGTACAGGTCTCGGCAAACAAAGAGTCGCATTGTATCGATGTGTCAACACTTACTATCGATAATTCACAATACATTAACACGACGTGTAGATATTATGCACGACTCCAGTGAAGTGATATTTACGACGTGCAAAACTTACAAAAATACGAATATCTGATTCGCAAACATTTCCGCACGCGAAAAGTCTGCAATCGGCAATTCGCGAACTTTTAGACACGCAAATATATCCACTTATTACATACCTATCCAAATTTTGCATTGAAATTTAAGTGACATAAAATCAATATCAATTTTTAAAAAAAATGATAACTAACACTGTGACGATAACACTTTTAGTTTTTTTATATCATCACTAGTGATGATATCATTTTTGCCGGAACTACTTTTTTTAGATTTGGAACATTTTTGGAATTTAAAGTGGGTTTAATTCTAGGAATTTAAAAAAAACTGAGACCGATTACTAGGAAAATGACGTCACGTCAGCGGTTTTGACGTCATAACGCTAGTCATTTGGCGCCAAATAGAAGCAGCAGTATTTTGTTACGTAACATTCAAACGCATAAGGCCAAGTCTTTTTTTTTTTTATATGTTTCTTTAAAATAAAGGGGAGATTTATTCCAGATATATAATAAATAGAATAACTAACTGCATGTTTTTGATATCGAATTTATGTCACTCGGGAAAAAAGGGGTAATTTGGTGTAAAATCACTCAACCTACGGTTTCGTGATTTTAACCAAATTACCCCTTTTTTCCCTTGTGACATAAATTCTATATCAAAAACATGCAGTTAGTTATTCTCTATTTATACAGTAATTTATATTTTATAAACTTTTCATGATTATCACAAACGAGTGTCGTTACTCGTGGTATTTTTATTATACGGACATTGCTCTATATTTTTAACCATTGCAGACAGGATAGGGATTGCGCAAGGAAATAAGACGAACGGCGTCAAACACAATATTAACGCATGGACGCGTATATAGATTCAAACAAATGGGATAAATGGGCCTGAAGAATAGAAAACTGTGATATAACCAATTTTCGTTAAAGCGGCGTAAAGTAACATTTCTATTCTCAAGGTTTCACACAAACAACTATACGTTAGGATTTGTATAAAGTAACGATATAAGTAATATAATTACTTGCTGTAGTCGATGGCCATGTTTGTCTTAATTTATTTCTATTTGTTCTAGCTTTGGAGGCTCGTACCATGAAAAGGATAAACCGTTTCCACCGGGAACCAACAAGATGTATAAGCTAAAAAATCTTGATTGCGATGGGACTGAGGACAGTATATTTGATTGTACGATCCGTGAAGTACAGCCAAAAGACGGCAATGATAAAGATATAGGAATAACATGTTTTGAGGAAGACGTAAATAGTAAGTTAAGATAAACCTTGGTTCTCTCCAAGGTTCACACATACACATACTGATTACAATCAGACCGAACTACTTCGCAGTACGTCTTTTAGATCTGACGAAACCACATAATAGGTCGTCTTAAATTAATCCTATTCACAAAAATACTCATGAGCACTAGCTCGGTTTTTGTCCAATTAAATTGCATGATACAACCAACGCTCTGTTCTGAACAATTCGAAAACCCCGATTATCACCGCTTTTCTTTCTCGTTAATTTTTATGGGTTATATTTCTGTTTTATACCTAACGATTTTGTAAGCGACTCTTTGATTGGATGACACAAATATCAGTCTTAGCCGACCTGTATTGGACAGTCATCAGTTATACGAGCCAGCGAAGATTAGGTCTGCTTTTAATGAGATTGGGTCATACCAAGGCATATAAGAATGGTAGTAGCTCAAGTGACATACCTCGATCCTTAGGATAGATTCCAATTCGACTGCTGAACTTGATTCGCACTGATCAGCAAGTCGTCACAAACACTCTTAAAATACCACTGATAAATAGTATACATAAACATCAGGTAGCAATAGTGCGTAGACAGATTTGATATATCCTTCCCTATAAATCAGTTCGGTTCAGTTTCATAGAAGATGACTTAGGAAAGAACAGCCGAAAACTGCTCGGCGATTTCCGTACGAGGTCGGTATTCATAAAACGTATATAGGCCCGGCCACCTCGGTCGTAAGAGATCGATTTTGTTTGTGGACTCTTCGGTCATTTCTCGCCATTGCTTACAACATCACAGGGACATCGCAAAGCCCATTGCGATGATAATCTGAAATTATGAATCCCTAAGGTTTGGGCGTATTCCAATCATTGATGATTTCCATTAGCTGATTCATCAAGATCTTCATTAATCAACTGATCTTTCACTCGACATATTTTAAAGGTCTTAATGTTGAACCCCACACGTCTTCTTATTGTTAATCTTATCCTTCTCATCCGGCGAATTTTGACCAACTTACACGCCATTAAGGGTTTGCGACTAGGTACGATCCAGATCAGACTCAGCAGTCATATCAGAATGAATCTTCCCTGTTCAGCTATTCGTCGGACAAGGTTCTGAAAAACGATCGAGACAAAACATCGACTATAAAAGTATACAATTTTATCAAAATCAACATAAAATGTAAAAACATCCCAAGGTCGGTGTACGTGTTACGTGCGTCGATATTTATTTCAGAGAACCGTCTCAGTGGTTTTGTGGTTAGAACGTCCGCCTCGTCGGTAGCGGAAGACCAGGGTTCACTCCCTTATCGGCTCATACCAATGGCCTTTAAAATGGTAGTTTGTAATCGTTGCCCTCCTTGGCGCTTACATGCAGCTCTGCGGGGATAGCATTACGAATGATACATCGGTGTCTTTATCAATACTGTTGGTAGTACTCGGTCCGATTCCACCAACCTTACTTAGCGCTAAGTAATATTGAAATACTTAAAAGCATGTTTCATCATTTTTGTTCCCCTTATATTTTGTAAAACATGAAAATGGAGTATAGTTAAGTAAATGAATAAGTTGACATAAATAGTTAGGTTGCTGACTTCAATACTTGTTAATAAATGAACCCTTTGACATTTGTATTAGGGAAACGAAAAAATGATGCAATATGCTTTGAAGTAAAAGCATTACTTAGCACTAAGTAAAGTTGGTGGAACTGGACCCTGGAAATAAACCAAGGAAACGCCGTGATATGACTAATATAATGTTGAAAGTGGGGTAAAAAAATAATCAAACGAATAAATTATATTTCAGAGCAGGGATTTCAAAACTTAAAGCTGGTGGATGGAGGAGGAAAAGACGATAGTATGACTGGTTATATAAAATTACTGTATAACGGCACTTGGACCCGGCATTGTCACATGCTAACAGAAAAGGCACCCGATGTATTCTGCAAAACTATTAGTAATGGAGACTGGGTGTAAGTAAATTAACTAAGCTACGTCACATGAGAATCGACCCTCTGTTGCTTTAAGATTCGTGGTTATAAAGATAAAGTAACTTACTTGCGTCGTCAGATTATGGTTCATGATGCTTGTTAGAGTAGATGACCGTGGCAAATCTGGACATTCCTGATGGAACTGCGTATAAGGCGCAGGTTAATTCGGAACTTCGCTGGTTGTTAAGTCCCTAACGTCGGTTTTTTTTTATGAGGTACACCTTTGAACAAAGGTTTTTCCAGTATGTAATACAGCTTAATGTGATTATATGTGCGCAGGGTAATCTAGACATTCGCTGGTTGTTAAGTCCCTAACGTCAGGTATGTTTATTTATGAACTACACCTTAGAACAAAGGTTATGCCAGTATGTAATACAGATTCATGTACACAATATAATTGTGTGTTAGGCGCAGGTTAATCAGGAACATCGCTGGTTGTTAAGTGCCAAACGTCGGATTTGCTTAATCATGAGGTTCACCTTTGAACAAAGGTTATGCTAATATGGAAAACAGCTTCATGTGCACAATATAATTGATTCATGTGATACGAATGCGGGACATACGCACGCCCGATTGAATTTGATCACCGGATGACAACAGATCAGAGCAAAAGCTTTATTCATAAAAATTACATGGTTCATCTTCAAAATAGTTATAATATATGTGTACATACGAGAACAATATACATACAATAAAGCACAATACAAATACAAATAAACACTGTAACCAATTAAAAGATGGAAACAATGTTATAATGAAAATAATTGTATATGTACAATGTGGGGTGGTTTTTTATCCTAACATATAAGACAATGATTTTAATATGAAAACGTATAATAAAACTTAACATCTAATCATTTACTGCATTTAGTAAACGTTTTTCTTTTGTGGTTAGCTTTTGCAAAGTATATTATGGCATTTAGAACAACTGTTACATCTGACGAGTTTAACACTGAAATTAATTCGTTAATGATAGGATTTCTGTTTGATAATCTAGACAAACCCTTGCAAATCCTCGAAAATTCTAATCTCGACAAGAAAAAAATATCAAAACTCATGGTCTAAATATCTAACCGTACTTAAATAAATGTATATAAGAAAACGGATCAAAATGGCCACACTATATAGAGTCGTATAACTTTGTAAATGCATCATATCGGATTCCCCCGACTCCTTTACATTATGAAATAACAAGCCCTTGCGCGACCAGTAACTCTGAGCAACTATTTTTGCTGGAAAATTGTACTCTAAGTATACGTTTTGAACAAGTCCCAAATAAGTGTATTTATTGCCGACACTTTAACTGTCATTTCCATACCTTAAAGTGTAAGCTGTAAGCTAAACACTCCCGTGTCGTTAATAAACAACACTAATTTTAGAGCAGTTAGTAGCCATAACATGACAGTAATACCAAACACAAAATGCATCAAGTAGAGTCTGTAGTTCATCCCCATTAGGGGCTAGAAGAACAGTGTCATCAGCATACAACAATATACACACTTATTTTCATATTCAATAGAAATGCCATTATCTAAGCTTTGATTGTATTTAACAAGGTCATCAATTAAAAGGTTGAACAACAGATGTGAAATACCTGGGCCTTGTCTCAGTCCACACTGTGCTTCGCACCAGTCTGTACATTACGAGTTAAATCGAGCTCATAAAGTGATGGACGAGTAGAGCGAATTAACAGCTTTCAGCATTTTACCTGGAATACCAATATCGATTAATCTAGACGACAACTTATCACGATTGATCGAGTCGTACGCTCCCTTAAAATTGATTAATGCGATATGGGTGGACAGTTTTCGTTTATTTCTTGTATCAATAGTACTTGTGAGGCTCGTTATTTGATCAATCGTATTTCTATTCTTACGAAAGCCGACCTGCGTATCCTTCAGCGAATTTTAATCTTCATGCCAATTACAAAGCCTGTCATTTTTTTCAAAATATGCTACAATGAGTTGTATAGTTTGATGAATCTAAACTTATTCCCCTTTATGATCAAGGCTCTCTGGGATCTGCATCTGACGATTTCGGTATAAGGTTAATTATACTCGGAACAATGCTATTATGAAAACAAACATTGCATATTATTATACCTCACGTGACTTTGTAATGTTAAATTCTCATATATTCATTATGGGAAATGTCTTACTGTCTCATGCTAACAATACGTTTTTGACCAATTAACAGTATACTGTTACATGGCACGAGCGTCTAAAATGTGGGCCATGCACGTGCATGCGTCATTTAAAACAATAACGTCACCGTGCGTGCTATGTAATAGTATATTGTTAACCGGTATATTTATATGTGGTGTTATATTGAAGTACCCATGTTCATCTCAAAATAAGGGTACCGAATAAATTAAATAAACTTGTAATTTTGTTCGGTATAATAAAATAAATATTGCATGGCTTCCAGTGTGACAGTCATATTGTCAACATTCGGGTAAATACTGTTAACCGAGGTGAAGCCGAGGTTAACAGTATTTTACGCATGTTGACAATATGTATTATTATACCTCAATTTCATTGTCTATATAAAACTCCCATTGACAAAATGTTGCTATTATTACTGTCAAGAAAAATGTACCACGTGACCATGAGACAGTTTTTGTACTGTCTCACGGCGGTATGCAATTTTTGTACTGTCTCACAGCCGTATGCAAATTTGTTTACTGGCAGGTAGGATTTTAATGAAACTCATTAAAACTAGACATGTAGAGCGCTCTATGTTGTACTTTTGTGCTATGAAACATTTTACAGATTATAAAATAATAATAATTTTATTATTTATATTTTATTATTTTATTATTTTTGGTATAATAAAATTAATAACAAATTGCTTCGAATTGGACAGTAATATTGTCATCCTCGGAGAAATATTGTCACCCTCGCCTGCGGCTCGGGTTACAGTATTCTCCTCAGCTGACAATATTACTGTCCAATTCGAAGCAATGTGTTATTTATATACTGTCACACTGGAAGCCATGCAATATTTATATAATGTATGCATATACAATACAGCCAAATTATGTTTCACCTCAGCTTTCACCTTTCCATTATATAACTGTTTTTGTTAAAAGACAAATTATCACCATTTTCAGAAGAATTTCTATAGTAGGTCCAGAGTAATCCTGTTTATGCATATCGAAAAGTGAGCTAAAACATGATCTCTATTTCTCGAGAACAACAAAAACGTCTCTATCAATAGATACATCATCAGACTTCACCTCTGTAGGAATGTGTTGTTTCTTTTCCTGCTTTATGCCTAATTTTCCAATAGTCTTCATTGGTTCTAGCATTATCAAAAGTCATTCTGACAAGAGAACCTGTAAAAGCGTTTAACTCTCTGTACTTCCTTGTGGAATGATTTTCTAGCAGAGACATACTTAGCGACCTTTTTAATGTCAGATTTTAGCCATCTTTTTTCTTTAGCACACATGAAACCATATTGCGATAGGTTTTCATTCCACCACGACTTTCCCTGTCTTCGTTTTCTTTTACAGTAACTAGATCCATGACACAGTACGAGTATGGTATGGAATATCATTATACAGGGAGACCTAGATAAACTGTTACTATTGTAATACAAAAATCATAAAATCTTAAAATCTTCAATTATATGAATATTCAAACTTACAGAAATGCCGTTTCGAAATTATGCCTATCAGCAAATCAATTTTAATAGAAGTGGGCAGACTTAGAAAAATTAAAAGAGACATAATGTTTACGAAATTCTAGCATTCAGTAACTTCTTCAATATAACTATTTTTTGATAATGTTTTGAAATGCTTAAACAATTCACAAAGCTCAATATCAAATCGTCGTAGGCTTGAAAAGATTCCTAAATACTTTCGTTTTTTTTAAATTTTGTTTTAAAGCTCCTTAGCCGTATTTCTTTTATACTTACGTTCAGAGGTGCCAGTCTCGTTTAAAATCTAAAAATATCAGTTGACTTTATATCAAATATATATCAATATATATATTGCCAATTCTTGTCTTATGGTAGGAAATCTTTTCTATTTTCATCGTTTTTATGTTGTAATTCATTATTGAAATTTTAGTGAGCCAAAAAAGAGGTCAATGTCTATGGTGGCATGATTCTGCCACGAGATAGCTAGATAACTATGATGATAACAGTCCTAACTTTCAAGAAAATAATTATTTTGTTCCTGGTTATTTCAGTTGTCGCATGATTTGTAATATCGATGTCTGTTTTTTATTTCCCGGAAACTGTTAAACGCACACTTTCGTGTTAGTGCTCGAAACTCACATATATATCATGATAAACTTATTTCGATATCGAAAGTAATCTTGATATTTCTTACCCAGTAGATAGCTATAAAAAGAATAACATTCGCATATTATATTTCTTCTTTTACGCGCTGCGTACCGGTTGTCTAGAGCAGAAGATTGCGGATTCGACCCCCGATTAAAACAGATATTGAATCTGATCTACATTTGTACGTCCCTGGGTCTGAATATAATGACTATTTCTTTGAAGAATCCGCCTTAAATATCCAATGTAAAAAGATTCCTAAAGAAAATGAAGGAATTTTGGTGAGGACGTTTCATCCCAATTGACCCACTGGTTACAGAAGAAAAGATGTTGACGGACGACGGACGCAGACATAAGGCGATCACAATAAATCACCTTCCAGTCATACGGAATCAGAAATATTAACCAATATGAACGGATTGTTTCGAGACTGTGTTAATTCATTGTTTCCATCATACACAACGTTACTTGTTTAATTAATTGACTCCTTATCGAAAACCTCTAGGCAAAATATGGCATATCTCTTCGGGGGGAACGTTTAATTATTGAACTTAGTTGTACAAATTGTGTAGCAAAAGGAGAAATTCCTAATCATCAGCAATGTTTTCAAACGTCGTCAAACGTCGTCTGCTGCAGAGACACCAGCAAAGTATCTGTATGTGGGGAAGGGTTATTTCAAATCGCCTTTGCGCCTCAAAACATCGTAGAAAAGGCTCCTTCTAACAAAATAATTTAAGTCAGTATCAAAAATATTCTTCAAAAGTTCTTGACGTATCAATAAAGATGATATATCGATAATTTTTCTAAAGCAGACAATTTTACATATATACTATCAGAAACATTGTTTTTAAATGCATACATTTCAGTGCAAACAAAGTGGAAAAGACCGATGATGGGTGGACAAATGCACTGACGTGGACGAAACATATTCGTTGTAAGCACGAAAATACTCCTCATCCGTTTTTTTGCATGAACGACGGATGGGAACTGCAGACTTGTGATAAATACGGAACTGCAAAGTGCAAGGTGAAATAATTCTGTATTGGAACAGCTTGTGTGAACACCGTTATTGTGTATTGTATATTGTATTATTGTATACTTTGATATTGTTCCCTCTTGTTTCCATATGAACAAAGGATGCAATATCATTTGATATCGCACGGGTTGATATTGCACTGGAATCTTTTTCACGTGACGCTAAGGACGGAACTATTTCCATACACTAACGTTACAAAGCGCTCTCATCCAACCTTTCGTGATTTAGAGATCCAGCTAACTTCTACTTCTACTTTGTTACTGTCAGGGCTTAGTGCATCGCAGGCAAATGAAGCCATTAAAATGGTTAAAACAACTAATTAGGCATATTAACAAATATAAATGAAATAAAAAAAAAAAGCTGTGTTGTTTAGGCTGTGTATCAATGTAGAAGGGACTTGAATCAGTTTACAGATGTGATCTGCTCAAGGTTCGATTCTTTGATAGTCCTAGGGAAAAGCTGTGCTTATACGGTTCGTAGTACATTGTTTGGTACATCTTTTATAGATGACACGTAGTGAAAAATCGATAGACATACACAAAACCCAATCTGGTCTATTTATAGCGTTAGCTATGCTAGTAAATACTATGTAGTTTCTGACGTAATAATGTGACGTGTACATCAATAATATTGCTCGAGTGTTGTTTTGATTGTCGTTGAAGATCTATTATAAGTGTATCAACAAATAAAGAGGGATTCATAAAGTTCTGCTAGGATGAATAAGCAAATGATTGTTTTAAAGGTAGGTCTTCAGATTTGTTTTGTTATCCTCCGATGTGAAGTTTATCAACGCAGTAGCCTTTATATGTATATCAAAGATGTGTGTTCGCTTTACTGAACATACTGCGAGGTCAAAAGGCCTTTTTAAAGGGGCATCTAAATCGTAATAAAAAAACAAATGTCCAGGCGTAAATACAAGAATAAGATAATACACGAGTTCTTAATGAAAAACACTGTTAGAAAAGGCGTTACACATCATTTTGTCGACGATTCCAATTTCGAGTCGACAACAATGGCGGTTCGTAAATTATATTTTCCGCGACCTTAGCAACCAGCGTAAAGGAGAGTATAAATGCGCGATATATCGTTAATGTTTATTTATCTGAGCAATCCCAAAACGACTGTTAATTTTCTAATAAGTGTGACGTGTTTAAAACAAACAAAACGACACATTTTAAATAGCCAATATCAAATTATACAATAAAAAGGTTATTGCATGATTATGGGAATCTATTGTGTTGGGACTTGTTCCTTCGGCGGAGTGCCCTCGCAAGCTCGGGCAACTCAGCCCGGCGAAGGAACTCGTCCAACACAATATTTTCCCATATTGATGCAATAACCTATACTATTTGTTTTGTCTTTAACTCTTTCCCACATAAAGACACATTTGAGGCATCTGCAGCAGGCGATTTTTGAAGACATTAGGCATAAAGCGAAATTGCTCATAATGAACAATTTCTCAATGTGTCACAATGTTTTCAGATGTTTTCAATAATTATACTTTCATTTAAAGAGATTTTCTATTTTTTCTCCGGTATGTTTTCAAGTCGTCTGCTAAAGATTGCTTGTATGTGGGAAAGGGTAGAACTTTATTCTTATAAGCTTAATGTATAATTGCGCGGAGTGCGCAGGCTGATCTGGGTCGATACATAACGCAGAGGCCATACTGTTGGTTTTCTCGCGGGACGGCTCATATGTGGTATAACAACCTGTTGATTCTATTCTTAAGAACATTTATATCAGAAATATTGATGAAAATGTGTTAAAACTTAATAGAATAGGCTGCACTAAATGAGCAATTATTACCCTACCCCAAACACCTTCTTGTAAAGACAAAATGCAGAGGTTCAAATACATCTGTTATCAACTGAGTCAACAACAAAGGGAAATAATTACAGGGGAGTCTTGACAATGTAGAACAACAATTATTAGAGAAACTTGGAATAATGTGGAAGCCGATTTACTCATGGAGTAACTCTCTACAAATATAATCATATTGATTGGTTGTTAAACACGTGCGTGTCTAATTTCTAGAAAATTTAGCAGAACAGTTCATTCAGTGACCCTCGACCTGGTTTAAGTCTTATTGATTGGTTGAAAGCCGAAGAAACCAGGTGGCATCTAAAAAGGGGAAAATTGAACGTTTAGCTTCAAATAACATCTCACCCTTATATATCCACTGGACAAAAAAAACAGGGAATGTTCTTTTGGCGGTCCTTTTCTTAATGATGTTCAAAGATATGAGTAGAACTATTGTTTGTGCGGTATCTGAGACAGGGAGTAAAATGCTAAATGTTTTAAATTATTGTCCGATTCTAGTTATTTAGTAAAAATGTTCCTTCAGAGTTGATGAGAAAAGAAGAGCGAGGCGGCATCAGAAAAGGGCAAAATAACAACATTTTAAAATTCTTTTATTTTATAAGTTCTCGCCTTATTTGTTCCCTCATTGACCTCTTCATAATTCGTTAAGCCATATTGATTGGTTGAAACTTGAAAGACATAATTACCAGGCGGCATCAGAAAAGGGGTAAATTGAACTTTTAGCCTTAAATGATATCCCATCTCTATCCACGGGGAAATTTCAACACAACTTAACAGGAATGTTCCTTTGGTAGTCCTCTTTCAAATTTGATCTAAAATATAAATTATAAACACAACTTTTGTTGCTGCGGTAGTAGGAGGGGAGAACATTCCTAAATTGTAAAATACTTCACCTCTGAATCCGTTTGTAAAATTCCAAGATAATTTAGTCCAAATGATCCTTGAGTGACCCTGTACAAGATTTGCGTAAGCCGTATTGATTGGATGAAACATATGGCAGCCAGACGGCATCAGAAAAGGGGCAAAATGACAAAAATTAATAGTTTATTTCTGTTCTATTGTTTGTCTGATATCAGGATACATTTGTAATTGGTTCAAGCCATATTGATTGGGTAAAAAATAGCCGCCATGCTGCATCAGAATAGGGGTAAATTTAACGTTAAGCTTTAATCAATGTCTCATCCCTTATCACTGATATCAAACAAACTTCACGAGAAGGTTAGTTTGGTGGTCCTCTTAAAAACTGTTCAAAGATTTATTATCAAAACAAATGTCCTTTATTGATAAGTTAAATTTACAGTGTCAACTCCTAGCAGTTTTATTCACGCACTTGATTCAATTTTCTCCAATATTAACAGTTGCACATATGCTACATAGCTATCACTCTGGTGATTGATTCAGGGTCGCCCTTGCGCTCTATTTTGGAGATGCAAAACTAGTTTGTACATTATTACATTGTTTTTGATTTGTATCTTTTTATATTAATCTGTTCTTTTTTAAACAAATTTTCTGTCAAAAAAGAAGCTTGCAATCAATTTTGTAAAACAGACACTTGAAGTAAAGTACAATACTGGAGATGAACAACCAGAAAATCATTCAAAGCACAACTATTTTAGTAGATTACATTTCTGAGTTTTGTGTTATCATTTAAAACATTATTAGATTGTAGTAATAGATTGCATACTCTGAATGCATCAGTTGGTTCAGTACTGTCAATAAATAGGAAGACAATATACTGTCATGAATGTTCCTGGTCGGATTTTGACTAATTGGTTAATACTATAATTTAAAAGGATTATGTGGACCGAATGATATATTCGGAGTTGGGGTCAATCAATTTTCACAAGACCAACAAGAATGTATGATCTTGGAAATAGTTCATTCCGGCCTGATGCATTCTTACTTGTCTGTCATGATGGGAATTTTTGTTAGACAAATATTTCTATATGCATCTCCTCCTTAACCGATCACAATTCTACCTTAAGTACTTTCAGTACTTTGATTGTTAATTCTTTGTTGTGATTCGCGTATTTTAAAAACAACACACTTTTGCACAAATTTGATGCTTTAAACATGTTTTTCATCAATGTTGTTAATGTTGTGTTATCCGTGTGGCACTAGGATAATGTTGATTATACTATGTTCGCATCGTCGGTAGCCCGCGCGTAGGCTATGTTTAATTTCGTTAAAGCCAGAATGACCTTTGCGTCAGCCAATCAAATTGTCGCCTACAAAATCGTTATGTATCAATTGGGGAGATAACCCTTATGAATAAACGAGAGAGAGAAGCGTTGTTGCCGATTTTTCCGATTGTTTTTATATGTGTAAGGTTAAATCCGGAAAAGTAAGACATAAGGATAATTTGTGTATTAATTTTCCTGTGACGGACTCACATAGAGAAAAGGAAATAAGCCCCAATGGGTACCGACGATGCTTGTTGTTTTTTTTCAAGCGAGCTAAATTACGGAAACCGTTATTTTAAATGAATCAATTTGGTATCCGTGTTATACAAGGAGTTGACGTGTCAGGTTAAACATTGCATCTTAAAAAAAGTTTGCTCAATCCAGACATGTGAACATATTGTTACAAATATAAAAAGAATGAATGTATATTGTTTTATGGCGCATCGACAGCTAAGGTCATTTAGCGCGCAATTAAATTTAATTATTCATGATCCCTGGCTAAACAAACCAGTACTAGGCTAGAAAATGTGCCTTGCCCAAGGGCACTCCACCATGACCATAGTGCCGCGACTGGGATTACAAATATAAGGGACGTAGATAAGAGGGATAAGCCACTCCACCTGTACACCAGTTACTGGTTACAGTATCGCATGAAGAAATACAATTGTCTACATTTTCACATTTTGTAGCAAATAAAACTTTGAAGTCACATTTGGCACATAAACAAAACATACATAGTTTGAAAACTTAAAATTTTAACTAAAGTTAGAAATACAATGCACAACTGGAATTTCTTTGTATATTGAATAATGACTGGTTTAAAAGACACAGATATTGTGATTTCTGAATTATCTTAATTATGTTCCAAAAATAAATGAACTGATATTATTTTATAAATAAGGGTAAAATGTTATCAAGGCGTGAAGTATATTCAACTATTTTTATGCCCCCACGGAATCTCTGATTCGGGGGGCATATAGTTTTTGGCCTGTCTGTTGGTCTGTCTGTTGGTCTGTCTGTCTGCACAAAAAAAACTTTAACCTTGGCCATTACTTTTGAACCATAACAGGTACGGCTACCATATTTCACATGTGTATTCCTTGTGACATGACCTTTCTGTCAGTACCAACATTTTTGACCTTGCGACCTTGACCTTTGACCTAGATGTTGCCATTCTCGAAAAAAACTTTAACCTTGGCCATTACTTTTGAACCATAACAGGTACGGCTACCATATTTCACATGTGTATTCCTTGTGACATGACCTTTCTGTCAGTACCAACATTTCTGACCTTGCGACCTTGACCTTTGACCTAGATGTTGCCATTCTCGAAAAAAACTTTAACCTTGGCCATTACTTTTGAACCATAACAGGTACGGCTACCATATTTCACATGTGTATTCCTTGTGACATGACCTTTCTGTCAGTACCAACATTTTTGATCTTGCGACCTTGACCTTTGACCTAGATGTAGTTTTTGGCCTGTCTGCACGAAAAAAACTTTAACCTTGGCCATTACTTTTGAACCATAACAGATACGGCTACCATATTTCACATGTGTATTCCTTGTGACATGACCTTTCTGTCAGTACCAACATTTTTGACCTCGCGACCTTGACCTTTGACCTAGAGGTTGCCATTCTCGAAAAAAACTTTAACCTTGGCCATTTCTTTTGAACCATAACAGGTAAGGCTACCATATTTCACATGTGTATACCTTGTGACATGACCTTTCTGTCAGTACCAGCATTTTTCATCTTGCGACCTTGACCTTTGACCTAGATGTTGCCATTCTCGAAAAAAACTTTAACCTTGACCACTACTTTTGAACCATAACAGGTACGGCTACCATATTTCACATGTGTATTCCTTGTGACATGACCTTTCTGTCAGTACCAACATTTTTGACCTGGCGACCTTGACCTTTGACCTAGATGCCATTGGGGGGCATCAGTGTTTCACAAACACATCTTGTTATATACTGCAATAGAGGAATGTTTAAACTTCCAAATAATATCTTTGATACTTTCATAGCTTCGATAGTTTTATAGATTTACTTGCTATGAATGTTGGAACGGGTGATATTTTAGTATACAACTTAGTTACTTATACCTCTTACCTAGGTATCTGCAAATATAGAGAGTTGGGAGTGTATGTTTTAATCAGGGTACTTGAAATCGTGAGGAGGGGTTATTTATTTAAAGAATAATATAAGTAATATCATTGCTCTGAAATTGAAAATAATATGTTGGGAATTCTTCATAGTACATTCCAGTGTGTGCAATTTTTCTTTGCATTATTATTATTATCAATTTTATTATTATGATAAGTGTTATCATTATTATTATTATTATTATTATTATTATTATCAATTTTATTATTACAATAAGTGTTATCATTATTTTTATTATTATTATTATCATCTTTTTTAGCTTGACTATTCGAAGAATATGAGAGCTATACTACTCACACTGGCGGCGGCGTTCACGTCACACATTGGTTAAGGTTTTGCATTCAAGTACTAATATACTACATGTATTGCATTGAAACTTTCTACAACCCTACCCAACTATCACACATATGTAGAATATCGAGGTATATAACTCGATTCAGTATAATATGCAAGTAATGGCCTTTTTTCACTTAAAAATTTTGGTTAAAGTTTTTCGTGCAACTAAATTAAGAGTCCATATCTCAGTATTTACTTGATGCATGGCATTCAAACTGTATACGACACTACACAACTATCACACTTATGTAGATTATCAAGTTAGATACCTATATCCTGCACTGTATGCAAGTTATGGCCCTCTTTTACTTAGTAATTATGGTTGAAGTTTTGCGTGCAACTGCATATGATACAAATTAAAGAGTCCATATCTTAGTAACTACTTAATGCATTCCATTGAAACACTATACTACCCTTCCCAAATATCACACCTGTGTAACTAATCAAATTAGATAACTCTATCCTGCATATAATGCAAATTATCACCCTTTAAGAAATTCTGGTTAATGCTTTGCATGCAACTAATATATCCATATCTCAGTAACTAACAAGAGAAAGTTGATGCAGCGCATCAATGTCGCCGGAATTCCATACTGCAGTTATGCATAACACTTACATTATCGTAGTTAAAAAAACAGTTATCAACTGAGGGGAATATTGGAACATCAGGGGTGGGGTCAAGTGAAAATGTATCATAACTTGCATTTTTTTTTTTGTCAACGAAGTGAATGTCCTTCATTGAAATATAATTGAAGCCTTTAATTGTTTATGATCAATCTCCATTCTAAGGTAGGTTGACCATACACACAGCCAACTTAGTATTGATCATAAACAGTAATGGAAATGAGCAATCATTAATCTTAGTATGTATACATTGCTTCATTAAGGAATAACCTTAACATTTATGAATTCCACATACACTTTTCAAGATGTTTGTCAGAATATTTGAATTTTATGATTTATCAATAAAACCACAAAACAGACAATTTAGGATTCGCATGCAATAGCATGTCATTTTACCTTTCCCCTTTTAAAGTCAACATTAGACACCTTTGCAGCAATCTACTTTTAAAACAATAAGAACAGGGTTAAATCGCTGAAGACATGAGTTTTCTCTTTTTCTCAAAGTAATATTCAGCTTGGCATCCTAATTATATCATACTTTGACAAATGTTAAAATGTAGTCCAATATTTATAAATAAGACCACCCACGAACTATAATATCAGCTAAACAGTTTCATTAAATTTCATTTAAATAGTTTTATAATTTCAAAATTAATTTCGAACATAAACTTAACCCTACAACATGTTAATTTATTGAAATTCTTTCCTACCTTTTTTATAATGAAAATAACAAACAAGTCATGTTTTAAAATCATATTATGATGAGCGAACTTGTGTCAATGATGCATAACAATATACAGATCGCAATCAAAATGCCTGTAGGGAATCTAATGACATATCTAAAATTGTCAAGGACGAAATAATTTGGTACGAAAGACCCGATTTGCATAGTTGTCATTCTTTACACTCTCTTTATAGGCAGAGAGTGTTCATTCAAAGTCATTTTTCTATTAAAACCAGTTTTATCTCAGTTTGTTATTTTCTTCGTTTGTTTTGAACCAAATAAACATCTTAAATCACCTTTAATTAACTATTTGTAAGTTAGTGTAAAGAGAGACTCTCTGCAAAGGAGATTGATCTACGCAGTCGGTATTCGATAGCCTCGTGATCAACAGTGTTAGCTTAGAAACAGTTCATATTTTAGATATACATGGATAAACATTTTTAAATGCATTCTTCACAAATCAAGACATCTCTTTGAACATGAAAACAACATTCAGTAAGTTAGAATTGCTATTAAAAGGAGAATTCGACGTGATTTTTATCTCGATATTGATACATAACAGTCTGCTGCATATCTAATAGGGACTGTATTGTCTTCGTAAATAAAACAAAAAAACATAAATGCGAGTCAAAATAAAGAAACTGCAAATACTTAAAACATCGGAATATTTATTTCATTTTAGATGTGACATAACTTAGTGTTTTTAAACAAACTCAATTGTTCAAGACATATAAATTTGTTTTTTTATAATAATAACTCGTCCTCCCATGTCATATCCGAAAACCTATTTAAAATAATGCCCGGCGACTAATAACCGATGGAATAGTCGAGCGCGCAGTCCTCCAACAGCTCTTGTTATAAAAATAATCATTTTGACATTTTATTGCGTTCTGCAAAATATATTTGTTATCATCGTTCAAAATTCAATCCATGCGACAGTCGAATGAGGATCCCGTTGTAAATTGTTTGCCTAATGGCATATTTTAAAGTCGTTCTCTGAAGCAAGCACACTAGGAAAATGTAATATCTGATAAAATGAAAGGTGTATTTTAAAATAAGCAAAAAAGTGAAACTATTTTGTTTCATATGTCATCTGCTGCACAGACGCCAAACGTAGTCTGTTTTATGGACAGAATAACATTTGCTTTTATGTCTCGTTTTTTTCTGTAAGTTACTTTTGCACAAGGATCTATTAAAAGCTTTATTTATCACAGTGTATGTTTTATTTTATTATGTGAAATAAGATTTCAAAATGCGTATACAGTGTCGTGGACTGCATCAATCCAGCGACTGTCGGCAACGAGTCTTAACTCAAAATCTACAGAGTTTAATCTACAGGCGCAAATAATATTGGTTAAAATCGGGCGGCCATATTGGAAGTGTGTATTACAATGTGCTCTTAAATGTACTAGAACAGTTTTGTTTATGTAACAGACGGTGGTAAAGCCATCATGAATGACAATAACAATCAGGATGTTGATGATAAACGTGCTGAATGCCCGTATAAGCTACTCAAAGAAGTTCTTGAAAGGTTGAAAACCATAGGTGTTTACAAAATACACGCAATATTACCGTAAAGCGCGAAACTCCATATTGTTCCGGCGGAATGAAATACCGTATTTTTTTTCGCGAAACAATATTCCGTTTCTATGGGACGTAAGCCAAGACTCGGTAGCGACGCGGGCTGGCAATCCAGGGGTTGAGAGTTCGAATTCCAGCTCGGTCAACATTATTTCCGATGTTTGACAAAAGTCACTGTGACATGCGCCATTTGTCTTTGACCAATGGGCTGTTTAACAGTCTATGTGGAAAAGCAGCCAGTTGCTTGGAAAATATGTTGTATGTTGTGTGGTGTAAAGGTGTGGTAAAAACCAGTAAACGCATGAATAGGTGAACTGGTCGCCGTGATATGACTGAAAAATTGTTGAAAACGGCGTAAAACCCTTATCAAGCAATCAATATATTGGACGTAAGACTGTATTAAAATAAAAATGATTTATTGTCTGCTGAAATTATTTTAATACAAGTATGTTGATAACATACAAGAGTACGTTGGATTAAAGTACACGTCTTTGGGCTTGTATAACATTCAAGGGTTCAGTTTACCGAATATAATACACGAATAAACAAGAAAACTCACCAGCGTATTTGTTACAAAGGTGCATGTGCATCCTTTCTATCAAATCGAAATATAAATGGGTCTTTTAGAAGTATCTTGATACACGTTATGACCTATCGGTGAACAGTGCATAGACTGCGGAAGGTCGGTTTTTACAAAGCACTGTTCATCTATCGATTATACACTACTCCAACCCACAATTCACAAATGTTAAACTATAATGACATTGGCCTTTCTAGAACAATTTAAGTTTTATCTTTCGGCAACGGTTTGCTAAGGAAATGCAACATATCAACCACGTTTGACTGGAATCAGACCCTAGTAGTGTAAGCTCACTTTCGTCAGTAGTATTCCATTAAAGGAGCTGCTTTACAGTTTGTAAAATAATTACCAACCATCCGCTGCATCCCAATAACGGTCTGTTAATGTTTTAGCATTAACTCTGCTGCATCATTAATTATTTTTTGAAGTCTTACTGTTTTCTGCATTGTGTTACTTTTGATTTGTGTTACATATATACGTGATAGAGTGTTCACCTTGAACGAGGGAGGTATCAAGTTCGAACCCCGCAATTGTAATGCATTTCTAGAACGACCGTCGCTTGATAATCGTACTTATCAGCTTCTTTTTAAAAAGTTGATAAATATGCCATCCATAATGTTTTTTTCTTTTTTTCTTTTTTTATTGTATAATAAAAGTATGCATGATGCTAAAAGGGATGGCTATCAATTATATTATGCTATCAATGGTTCGGATAGAAACAACCTAATTGAACACTGATTTTGTCAACTCTGTTTTTCCTCCACACAACCACGAGCATCACATTTAACTTGTTGACTGTGGCCAGAGCAAGGACGAAGAGAACAACAACAAGCCCAAGGCCAAAAATGACAAGCATTATGAGGTGCCCTTCGACAATGCACATCTCCTAGATCGGGTAAGACATCCATGGGATAATGAATATTGTCGAAAACGGCCCTAAGACAAATAAAGGAAACACACCCGTGTCTATCAACATCCAATAAATAATGTCCATTAGCACGTTCTATACACTTATGTTCTATTGTTAAAGTCTCTGTGGCGTAGTGGCTAAAGCGTCGACCTAGCAAGAGGGGGATCAGGGCTCGATCCCAGGTCGATTCATACCAAGGTCTTTAAACACGGTAGTTACGGCTCCCCTCCTTCGCACTCAGGGTTGCGGGGATAGCATTACGTCTGATGTATCGATGTCAGAATATATAATTACGGTAGAACTGTTAATTTATCTGGGAAACATCGCCAGAGAAGGTATACTGTCTAATGCTGCATAAATTACCATTCAACCAATCAAACTTTATGCACGAGCCTCTAGCTTAGTATCAGCATTGACTCATATTTGATAACGGAGTATCTTTATTGAGTCATTAACTACATGTAATTTAGCTATGCCTAAAGAAAATCGACGTTTCGATCGGAGGATTGAAAATGAATGACTATTCTGAGGAATGTACACAGTTAAATATTTCTAGTTATTGGTCATACATGTAATCGTTTTAAACGATTGACTGTTGCGTTTGTACGACGCGTTAGCGAACATCAAGATCCTGATCACAATGCACAAAGGTGTAGGTATATCTGGATCTTCGACTGTTCCCAAGTATAACAGTAAGTTGTTTTGTGGTGTGACATGCCCCAATAATGGTTCCATTTCGGGTTTATGGTCATTTAATTCCAATTATATATCAGCCATGGCATGTCCAATGTTTAACTGGCAACATGTGTTATTCTAACCAAAAGGGACATAATACAAATTTATAGTATGTACATACCCTTCCGAGTGACAGTTCTTAGATACAACAACTTCTAATGCCTAGTCCCATCTAAAGTACTTTTGACTTAGATTAATGATGTTCCTGATAGTACCTTCAAAGTAAGTAGTATCATAGGTTTTATATTTATATCTACTTTAAAAAGCCTCTAGTGCATCCTACCGAATCACACACGACAGCGAAGTCATTGAGATAAGTAAAACGTGTGTAGGTTAAACTACGACCTGTATTATACATCAGTCGTGATTCTTGTTGGATAATATAAGGGGTGCTTGCTTTGATTATCTTCTGAAAGATTCTATTTGGTCTGGCAATTTGAAAGCGTTACTCTTGAAAGAAAATTGAAAACATTCGAAGGAAGGTAGAAATTAATGGATTAAAACAATTTTACTTTTTAATAAAACGTATTGAGTTGAATATTGCTTTTTGGAAGAGCTTGATACGTCGTAGTTCATTCGCTATAGTCGCTGTCCTTCTCCAAACCCTTTGACACAAAGAAGTATGGGGGTTTTTCCCGGACATATGAAGATGATGCTTTTCGCTTACGAGTCTTAACCCTTTAGATGCAAACGCCAATTAAATGCTTTTGCAAAGAAAGCAGAAACGAGCTGTTTCTCCTGAAATCTGCATTGTATTCCACTTAGAGAATACATTTTACCAAATTTTCTATTGGACACAAAATGGAGTGGTCCGGTTTTCAACATGGAAGAGTCGACTTTGTGAAATTCGGCAGTGGAAGGGTTAAATAATCATTGGAATAAAAAGCTTGAAGGTCGAAAAGGTCATGATTTCATTTGAAATTATATTTCAAATATTGTCTGTGGATACATTTTCTGACATAAATGATCCCTTAACAGTTTGTTATCAAAATATAATGTGTTGATAAAGAAGAAGTAAGGCCCTGATTAAATTCAAACACAATCTGGTTCCGAGTCTGATTTGTAAAATAGAATGCAGCGAAACCCTGTAACAATCAAACACGCTACAGGAAATAGTTTCTGTTCTCCTGTGTATACGAACCAGTTCAAAGACAATTTAAAAACAACTCACAAACAATATATCAATGATAAAAAGTTTATGTGCCAAATATGACTTCAAAGTTTTATTATCGGAAACATTGGAAAATTTGGACAATTTTCGTAATCAAGGTGATATTTTGCCCAGATAAAAGATGTACAGCTGGAGTTGATTATCCGTCTAATCTACGTTCCTGCATGTATTATCTAGTTATAATGCTAGAATAACACTCAAACTGAAACTGAATTGGCGGCAAACTTAATTACGTTGAATTTACAACATTAACGCATTGTTACAACATAAATGAATCGTTGCAATATTAAAGTATCTGTACAACAATAAAACGGTTATTGCACCCGCTGTCATAAGAAATCAAACCATGTTACAGACAGAAGACAGTTTAACGAACTCTGAAGAAAATGATGTCGTAGGAAATGCTGAAATAGCGCCCTGTGATACAGTTTTGTGTCAACTTTGAGAAAACATCGGTTAAGATAATGCGAATTATAAGCAGAGCTTCTGAAAAGCAATCTGTCTGCTGCTATTTATTGGTTTACATGTACAAACGATATTCGGATAGACTCGTGACGATCTTGGATGACGAGCGACCATGCATGCTAGTGTTGCCATTATAAACCCATTTAAGAAAAGACAATTATCATGACAAACACTTTAATCTTCTCACATATTTCCACACAACTGTCTCTAAATTACATAGCCTTGATTATCACGAAGGAAAACGCCAATGTAGAGTAGTTTGTGTAACATTTACAATTGCAAACTAGGAAAACTAACCAGAAATGTAATCGCTTGATCGTCTTGCGCTTACACGCTACAGGATAAACATGAGTGGATTCTATTTTACAGAAGTTTCTTGAAACCGCCTAGGACTAGTTTCCGAACAGTGCAGATATATTCACTGTTCGCAATTAACTTACGGATGGTTTTCGAAAATCAGGTTGTCTCCCAAATTTAAAAAAAAAAAAAAAAATGACTACATAAGAAGGATGAAACGATGTATTAATATAGACAGAACAGAACAGAACAGTATTTTTATTTATCTCATGTACACAGATTGTACAGATTTATGACGAACAGTAAATGCATAGATTCTCACTTTATACATACATGTAGATTATCACTATATACATTTCGACGAATTTCTAATTGGCCACCTAGTTTTTATCATATTTTAGGAAAAGTATTCGGAGAAAAGTACAAATAACCAAATATAACTTTAATACAATTTATTCCTAATATGTAAAACAAAACTTCATTGAAATTTGATCACGTGAACAAACTTAACAGAGAGAGTTAACATGGACACTTTTAAAACAAAAACTGCAAGATCAAATCACGTATTATATAGGTACCGTACCGTATGGTTGACCACCCGTGTTATTGTTATAACGACGCGTAACACACATGTACCTGTCTGATTGGGGTGCCGGTACAAATCATTCCGACGGCTTAAGCGCCATATGAAATGCTCATTCTCGCCTTATTTAGTGTTTTTCATAAAAGACAATCCACAAAGAATACATAGATTGTCACTATATATATAGATTGTCACAATAAGCATAAATTGTCACTATAAACATAGATAGTCACTATCTACATAGATAGTCACTATCTACATAGATGATCACTATATGCATAGATTGTCACAATACACATAGATTGTCACAATATACATAGATTGTCACACTATACAGTGAGTGTCACAATACACATAGATTGTTACAATATACATAGATTGTCATAATATACATAGATTGTCACAATATACATAGATTGTCACAATATACATAGATTGTCACTGTATTAATATATTGTCGCTATATATACATAGATTATCACTTTATACATCGAATTTTACAATATACATAAATTGTCACTATATACATAGATTATCACTATATACATATATTGTCACTGTATACATAGATTGTCACCGTATACTTAGATTGTCACAATATACATAAATTGTCACTATATACATAGATTGTCACTATATACATATATTGTCACCGTATACTTAGATTGTCACTATATACATAAATTGTCACTGTATACATAGATTGTCAATATAAACATAGATTGTCACTATATACATAAATTGTCACTATACACATAGATTGTCACTATAAACATATATTTTCACTGTATACATAGATTGTCACAATATACATAGATTGTCACTGTATGCATATATTGTCTCTATATACATAGATTGTCATATATACATAAATTGTCACAGTATACATAGATTGTCACTATATAGATTGTCACAATATATATTGTCACTATATAGAGTGTCACTATATAGATTGTCACTATATAGATTGTCACTATATACATAGATTGTCACTATATAGATTGTCACTATATACATAGATTGCCACAATATACATAGATTGTCACCGTATACATATATTGGCGCTTTAAATTATATTATTGTCAATATATACATAGATTGTCACTATATACATGGAATTTAATCACGGAAACACGTGTTTATAATAACAAGGATAAGGACAGGTAAATGCATATTCTAATACAGTTTCAATTAGGCGTGTTTCCTTACAAATTAAGGGACAACGATGTAATGATTTAAATGTGTTAACCGCTCTTGACGTAAGCGAATACCTGTTATATCTGCATGCTGCATGAAAACAGACAACTATCAGAGAATAGCATTCCGAATAGTTGCAGAAATGCTTTGCATTCGACAGAATCTAGAATTTTCAATTTCGATAAATCTTATGAAACTCTTTACCCCGGCAAACAGAAAGGATTGTTTCCCTTGTTTAATATTCGCAATGAATTGTTTGTTTGTTTGTTTGTTTGGAGTTTAACGCCGCTTTCAACAGCTTTGGTCATATCACGGCGGTCAGTGCACCTACCCATGTTTTCCTGGCTTTCCCACACCAGTACTTACACAACATTCTTTCGAAGCCACTGACGCAATGAATTGTTGTGGTTATCTTAATCTAACAACCGGAGTTTCACTGCGACACGCCTTAGTCATACCCTGCGGAAGGCAGGGTCGATGTTAATTTATATTTGCATATCTAGAAGTCTTTACCAGAGGACATGTAGTTATATATGATTTTATAACCATTTGTCTTCGAATAAATTTCTTGTTCAACGTATCTGGGGGATTTTTTTTTTTATTTTTTTTTAATTCATTTTCTTTGTGAAATAACATTTGATTGATTAATTATGATTTTGTTTTTGCTGATTGGGGTTAATAAAATTTTCAAAAATAATTCAGTCATGCCATGCTTGGCAGTTCACCTATCCCTGTGTTTCCTGACTTTCCCAGACCAATTTCCCACATACCAGCCTTTTACAAACAAATGTCTGCTTATCAAAATAGACTGCTGGCCAATTGGTGTTTATCAAATATAGGGAAGAATGTTGACCGAAATAGGGTTCATTGTTTATTTTTAAGTCGACAAACAAAAGATTTACCAATTTTGAATTTTCGTCAACGTAAATGATATTATACTTCCTCCCGCAAAGGTACACAGAAACCTGTACGTACAAGGTATTCGGTTGTAAATAACACTCATGTAATTAAAGCCCATAAATCATGCTTATCAATATAATGACCTAAGCGTGATTTACACTATAAAGCTCAATAGCACGAAATTAGATCGTTTATAACACCACGGCAGCACCACGGCACCATCAAGGCACCATCACGTCACTCGGTCGATTTCAGTATGCCAAATGCCATCAGATTAGAAAATATCTCTTTTATGAAACCTAAGGCAGCCGTCCCGCGAGAAAACCATTATGGCATATGCGTAATGTATCGACCCATATCAGCCTGCTCAGGCCGCGCAGACTGATCCGGGCCTACTCATTCCGTCTCAGGGGGATAGAGGTATAGAGTAATGATTACTGAAACAGAAAATCCACAGGAAGCAAAAAGTGTCTGTCCGGGTAAGCCTGCGCGGCATGCTTAGGCTGATCCGGTTCGATACTTTACGCAGAGTCCACAATGTTGACGGCTTAATTATGTTGTTTAGGGTTAATCAAGTGTGTAAACATTCAACAGATATAGATAAGAAAAGTAGTCGATGAATTGTTTAATTTGCTTAAAGAGTTCATACCAGTAGTGGGCATTTTTCATACCTTTTGCATCAGGTTTGCCAAGATTGTATGTATTTGTTTGTTTCGTGTTTAACGCCTCTTTCAACATTCTTTTAAAGTTGTATCCAATTGTTTCCTGGGTAAGTTACGAGTACTTCTGGTCCATTTAATCTGATACCAGCAAGTTAACTCCACAATCATGTGCGCTAAGAAGTTATAGTCAAATTCTACACTTCATTTGTTCACACCGGAGATCGGACCCGCGACCTACCTAGTTTATAACGTTAAGTAAAGTTAAGTGAAATGACATTTTAATGAAGGATGTCTATTAACAACGAGGAACGATGGTGTTTCTCTGACAATACATATTGTATCGTGATATACATATATGGTTATCATCAAATAAGTCATCAAGAGCATGCAAGTATATACACAGAAACAAATAAACATGCACATACATTTTTGAAACGTCATCCAAGCGCAAGCGAGGCAACAACAAAATTCAACTTTATAAACATCATGACGTCACCGTGAATGGTAGAGAATATATTTCGTATCGATGATATTCTGTCCTCTTTGTGTCCCTCAAAATTATACAAATTGCAACATTACAAATATAAGAAAGTTGGCTTGTTATTAAAAATTCCGAATTGATGATTTTAACTATTTGTCCTCATTTAAATGCGTTTTAACAACACACTATTTTTCTGAAGAACATTGACGCCTCATGACATCACTTTGTCAAGGTGAAACGCAGAGCTATAATATCAATGTGGAACATGTTATACCAATTACATCGACATACAATAAAGTGGTGCAACTCATTTAACCTTCTCAAACATTTCATTGATTCTTTCTTGACTATCCATATAAACCAATCGACTGTTGGAAGCAATTCGGTAATGCCCGTGCCACCAGTATAAAGACCAGATGTGTTTATTTTCGAAAGTGTCAGAGCACTCGACATAGAGAACATTTTCGAGCATCAATGCATAACAAGAAAATGAATTTCAGTAATTCCAGTAACAATGGTGTTAAATGTCACTTTCAACAGTATTTCGGTTACGTCATCACTTTTCAAAGTCCCAGTACTTAATTTACTCCTCTAACCGGACTTTTATCGATTTCTAAATCATCATTAAGTTAGAATTAATCAACATGAAGCACGCAATAGTAACCCGATTAATTAACAACAAGTATGGTTTCACTCAAATGATCTCTTTCAAGGTACATGTAAAACATATCCAAAACAATGTTTTTCTTTCTCTATGATCGATAAAACAAGAGGGCAATGATGGCCCTGGATCGCTCACCAGATTTTATTTTATTTCCACTTTAGCCATAAAAGCCCCGCCCCCTGGCGGCCGTAGTTTTCGACCGATCAACATCGCTTGAGGAATCTGAGTAGAGGGTCATCAAGGAAATTTCTACAACATTATTGAAAATCGGGCCTAACTTTCGGAGGAGAAGATTTTTTAAGTTTTCACTAAAGCCAGTTAAGGCAAAATAGGCAAAATAGCCCCGCCCTGTGGCCGGCCATGTTTTTCAACCAATCAACATGGCTTGAAGGAATCTGATAGTGGGAACATTTCTACAAAATTATTTAAATATCCACCCTAACACTTTCGGAGGAGAAGATTTTTTAAGTTTTCACTATAGCCATATACGTCAAAATAGCCCCGCCTCTGGTTGCCAGGTTTTTCGGACCAATAAACATGGCTTGAAGGAATCTGATAGTGGGTCACTTAAGGATCATTTCTACGAAAATATTTGAAAATCCGCCTAACACTTTCGGAGAAGAAGATTTTTTAAATTTTCACTTTAGCCATATAAGGCAAAATAGCGGATCATTTTAAAGAGGCATACGGTATGATCGGATGTTAACTGGCAGAATCCTTTTAACGTTGGTTACCGGCTTGGTCAATATGAAATCTGCCGGCAAATACCACATCATATTTCATGGCATAAATGTCCTAAAATTTATAACTTGAATAAGGAGTAGAGAAAAAGAAAATTAATTTGAACATATTAGCTCATCATTGAAGAACATACTTAATAGAAGAAATAAGATAAACTATTAGAAATATATTTTGCGACTAAAAACACACACATGTTTAACACTACACGTTAACTTCCATCTTCCAAGTTGCAGAAAGGTCACTCTTTATGAGAACCGCGCCAGACGAAAAGTGGTATACAAAAGGTGAGCGGCATTTACGACCAGTAAAAGTGGAGGGGAGGCTGTGTATCCTCGCGATCTCGTCTGGTCCTTCACTGTCCGCATAAACAAACAAAAGTCCTAAATATACCAATCAATCCAAATTGATTAACCAGTTCAGTAGCCCTTTCCAATCATACAGACGCTTTCTAACATTTTTAAAAAAAATTGAGGCAAATGGAGAAAATGCTGAAAATGAGCAATTTTTCCTTTTGCCACAATGTTTTCAAACACTTTTCAATAATCATACTTTAATTTATAGAAATCTTCCATATTTTTCCGAGGATGATTTCAAAATCGTCTGATGCAGTTTTGGCGTATGTGAGAAAAGCTTGAAATCCCATTTCATGACGATACCACTAAACCCCTGTTTGCCTATGCAGCTTGTTACGACATATGATGGTATCGGGGGGAATCGCGGGTAATTCAAGGCAGGCTCGCGTGTAACCCTCCGTTTTAGATCACCGATGAGAGGCTTCAAACGACCTTATCAGATAATTAGTAACTGATAAATCTCGACTTTCTTTCGTCCTTGACATTAAAAGTGTATGTTCACAATAACCGGTTTTTCGCCGAGCCACGGTAGCTCATAGGATAGCGACGCGGGCTGTCAATCTAGGGGATGTGAGTTAGAACCCCAACTTGGTATGAATTATTTCTGACGTTTCACAAAAGTGACTGTGACAAGCGGCATTCGTCTTCCATTAATGGACGGTCTGTGTTGAAAAGCAACCAGTTGTTTGGAAAGTCTGTTGTGTGGAGTACTGGAATGAGAAAGTAGGTGAACTGACCGCCGTGATATGACTGACAAGTTGTTGAAAACGGTGTTAAACCCCAATCAATCAATATCTCACAAAAACTTGATAAAATATACTTTAGAGAATATTTGCACATCGTACTATAGTTTATAGTATGCTTATTTAAAAGGAGTTGACAATATATTGGCAAAATAAAAGAAAAGTCGCTTGCTACAAATAATTTCTCTTTTTAGTCAGTATGTTTTTAAAATTCGTCTTCTGCAGATTTGTTAAAACTCGTCTTGCAGTGTGAACTGAGTTAAATAAACAAACACACGGGAACCGTCAGACTATATGGGTCTGGAAAATGAGTTTGCCTCAGCAAGTCCGATTCGGCATTGTTGTCATCTTAATAGACGACCATTGTTATTGGTTATTCAATTCCTGTCGTGTCCGTCGGCTAATTTACGGGAACTGTGTAGTGGATGTGACGTTTGTGCTTACGGTCGTGTCAACTATTCGGCTTCGATAAAAACTTACACACTTTATAACGTGATTAACTTTATTTTTAGCCTTTTTACCTGATATAAAAGCTCTTTTTGAGTCGTCTGTTTCTATCAATTTGTGGGGAAATCTTCCTTGAAAATCTGGACTTTATATGTATGATTTCCAGCTGGATAGGAAACATTGTGAGTATTCAGACACCTTTACGGCAGACGACATTACTGATAGTTTGGTAAAAGGGAAAATGCATATGATAAGCAATTTATCATATTCCGAATGTTTCAAAACATCTCTTCTTATATAAAGGCGGCAATTGTCGACTATTTCAGGAAAAGGACAACGAAATGCATTGTTTAAAGGATCGGTATTATTTTTAACAGTGTAATATGAGATTGTTTTCTGTTCTTTCTAATGCAAAACTATGTAGGTAATTCTTTCTTATACAATAGCTATAAATCTTTAAAGTTACTGGTTATAAATTATAACGTAGACATATGTTGCATAGGAAAGCCATTATGAGAAGCCTTTTTTCAGTGAGGCCATAGTTTGCAAGTGATTTACTTGTTAGCATTTTTCTACATTATAATATGTGTTAATTAATAACCCCGTATTCTACTGTACTTGACTGAACGATATTTGTTTGAACTGTTGACATGCGGTTCACCTACAACTGCGAACTGTAGACCAAAGTCAACCTGTAGATACAGGCAGCTAATCCTGACTCTAATCTGGACTACATTGTTCGTCATACATGTATCTTTATTTAGAAAAGTCTAGACTGTGCCTATGAAGGAACGTGTTTACAATTAAGGGTGATTATACCAGTTCTCGATCAGCAGGATAAGTGTTAATAACGAGAATGAGTTGGAGGTTTGGAAGACGTGGTAAGATATTCGACACCTTGATGACAGTCCTGTACTGGGCAAGGTACGTAGTTAACTTCATTTGTGTCAAATACTTTCGTAGGTTAACCTTCTAAAGTGGGGCGAACAGCAAAGATTCAGATCAGCTTCCGGCTCCGCACAGGACCGGTCTACGTGAGGTTTTGGTTAGAGCTTTCATCTTAGTTTAGTTTAAACTTATTATTTTACATCGATTTCAAACAAGCCTTTGGCTTAGATTAATCACGATCGATGTCTGCTTCCTGGAGACTTAACCAGTACTCGAGCCGTTTGTGTGGAAAAATCCCAAAGTCAGGACCCGCTCATCACGGGACTCGAACATGGGACCTTTGATACGAGAGGCCGACGCTCTACCTCTGAACCACTGTCTTCGCCTTAGTAGCAGGGGACCAGGGTATAATCCCTGTTCCGGTCGTACAAAATACTTTAAAACTTATAGAAATGGCTTCCCTCCCTGGCGGTTAGGATTTGCAGGTGATAGCATAACCACTGATTTATCGATGCCATGAGCAACACGATAGTACTAGTAAATTACACAGAAATGTCGTCGAGTACCTCAAATATTGTTTAAGCGGCGTAAAATTACCATTTAAACACAATCTTAGCACAGTCAATCTAAAGTGTCTCTATCTGTACGTACAAGTACGCGCATTTCTAACCAAGTACGCGTATATGTAACCATGAAGTGTCTCTAGTATGTACGTACATAGTACGCGTAATTGTAAACCTGAAGCCTCTATATCTGTACGTACAAGTACGCGTATATGTAACCTGAGGCCTCTCTAT
>JASEVX010000004.1:27882423-27984856 GCA_031761405.1 Serripes groenlandicus
ACACAGAACGTCAACGACAGAGAAAAGACTTTGCTCGGTACTGTTTATCTATAGAACTATTACAACACTCAATCACAGTTGATTGATTGAATGGGGTTTAATGCTTTTTTTTTTAAAAAAAAGAGTCTGTCATATCTCGGCGACCATCTCTCATACCCTCATTTGTTTCGTGGCCTTTTCACACCGGTACTTAATGAAACAGTATTTCCAAGCAAATGGCTTCTTTCTCACATAGACGTTTAGCTCATTGTTCGAGGATGAACGACGCTTGTCACATTTCTCATACGTCCGAAAAACATATTGGCAGAGCAGGGATTCGAAATCACCACACCTGGATTGACAGCCCGCGTCGCTGTCCACTCACTGAACTACCGTGGCTCGGCACGTGGCTCGGCACATTCAATCACAAGTACTCAACATAAAGTGTCTTTTGTATCATCCTCAACATCTAGATTAATTTCCAAATCCTGTACATGAGCCAGTCCAGGGGAAAAGGTACACTTTATTGTTTGTAAGATTGATTCCTTTCCACGTTGCTTAACGAAAATTTGTATTGAAAATAATCTACCTAAGTATGACTTTACATACTAGTGATTGTATAGGTAGGTGTTTTCTAAGAGCGCTGCTATATGCCATTCAAGAGGAAAATGGGTGACCGTGGAAAAGGAGCAGATGTTCCATATGAGATCTGATACTTTTCGCACAGTAATTTCGTATTTACAAAGGTTAGCGGTAAATACTGCTGTAAGAAAATTGCATGATGTATGTATGGTAGAGTTCTACAAACAGATGTTCGAATATAAACGTGTACGGAAAGTCGTAGTTATTTACTGGTTAAGTTTTAAACGTTATTCATGGTGTAAATATGAAGCATTTGTTGTAAGGGAGGGATTGGTCTTTTTATTTAACTTAATTTTTCTTTAAACAAATTATCATGCAGCGTTTGTTCATTAATGCACCACATGTTAAACGAGCTTAATGAACATATATATTTATTGCTCCAATTGTACTTATGCAATATGACGGTCATGCTATTCATAGTATTAATATACAACTATTAGAATAATAATTTTAATATACTAATTAGTCACATCCATCTGCTGTCCTTAAACTGCCACGGTCGAAGAGGCAATAAAAAGAGAATAAAATTATATATGACAGAATATAGTTGTGTATATATATCACTGACTCAACATGAAGCCATCTCTCCGACGCTTGAATGTAATCTTCACGGCTTAACTATCAAATGTTATAAACATTTCTCGGATAGACTGCGTTCTGCATTGATCAATGTACTCAATGAATGATATACTAATTCAGAGATAACATACACATAAAGAACAGGAATTTTATAATTATTTTATAAAAAAGGAAACCCAACATGTCTCGAAAATTGACCATATATCACTACTTAATGTTGATTATAAAAACAGCAGCCGGAATATAAGCAAATAGACTGCAAACAGCATACATCAAAATAGATTTTCAAGTTATATAGCATTAAACAAACTCGGGATATCATCGAAAAAAGGTGTCAGACAGGGATGTCCAGTAACTTTATTTTTATACATCATCGCAGCTAAAGAATCGCTCTGAAAATACGCATTTCCAATTTGATAACAGCTCTATACAGATAAAGCATTCCGATGAAGACATACGAATTACCCAATAAGCGGATGATACTACATCATTCTTAAATAGCGCCAAATACATCCGCTATCATGCTGATCTACACCCAAATAGTCCCTAACAAACCTTTGTTTGCGTAGAAATGAGTGTATACCATCACCAGAATGCATTGAATATATGACAGTTTAGAATCAGTGTAAATGTGTATAGGATGCACTGAAAATTATTGATTTGATCACTTTTAGTATGTTGGAATTGTTTGAAAGTGAAAGTAGAGAATGATAAACACCGATTTCTTTCGGGCCCGACTTAATCCAAATTGACGATAACCATTTTCGCCTGGTGAATTCTTTCTTGCATTTTTGCATGACCCCCATTTTCTTTGGATTGTTTTAAAGCTTAGATGTAACTCTTGTCAATGATATATGGTGTTCTACATGAGAAACGCTTAGAAAATGTGACAATTGAGGACTGAAACTTGTCGATTTACATGGAAACAAAAAAGGAATGTATTTGGTGTATTGTAACTTATAACATGGCGATCTATCCAAAATGAAACACTTGACAAATGTAAACGAATGCAACGTTCGGTATACGTTGCATTTGATATGCAAATTTACATCACCGTTTCGAAGTGATGGAGTTTAGGGTTACATATAAAAGACAAGTGAACCCCTTTAGGGTTGAGTATACTTTTCGCTGAAGGGATCTTCTGTGTCTTTAGCCCGGCACGTTAAATTGGTGGCAGCGGTGAGATGAAGACAACTGCCATACCGGAGTTGCCTTACCCATGGGTTTCCCAGGCCAAGACTCGGGACGAGTCTTCTCGGAGTGGGAAGTAGTGTAACGAAAACGTTCGGTATACGTTGCATTTGATATGCAAATTTACATCACCGTTTCGAAGTGATGGAGTTTAGGGTTACATATAAAAGACAAGTGGACCCCTTCAGGGTTGAGTATACTTTTCGCTGAAGGGATCTTCTGCGTCTTTAGCCCGGCACGTTAAATTGGAACGGGTTATATATAGGTATAAATAATTTATCACTTCTACGGCCTTGTAGTAGAAGCCGGCTTTTATAGCGACGTTGGTAGAGTGGTTGACATTTCCGTAAAGTTAAGCAACGTTCATCGCGGTTAGTACCTGGATTGGTGACCCGCGATGGCGTAACGCCGGTACACGTTACAAATGGTGACAGCGGTGGGATTTTTGGGTTGATATCACCATCATCCCCGGACCCCGGTTCCCAGTGATGTTACATAGACTCCGCTCTGCCGTGTGTTCCATAGTAAACACAACATAAACAGTTTAAGCTATGCCTATCAAACGGAACGAAACCTACTTGTTTTATGAATGGAAACAGGTAGAACACTTTTGGTTAACCGACTAAGGAACGGTATATCGACAAAACCTATATAGGTTTCGCAAAACCGGTTTTGAGTTTTGTGACTATGGAACACAGGGCAGCCCTGTGTTCCATAGTAAACACAACGTAAACACGTTTTGTCTATGGAGCGGAACGAAACCTACCTGTATTATGCATGTACTCCCGTCAAACAGGTTTGGTTTACCGACTAATGCACGGATTATCGACGAAACCTATATAGGTTTCGCAAAACAGGTTTTGGGTTTGGTGACTATGGAACACAGGGCTGGTATACTGAGTGTTCAGTTGTGTGACTTCGGGTCGAAGTCAAGAGAAAAGAGGCAGAAATGTAACGGGAACGGGTTATAGGTATAAATAAGTTATCACTTCTACGGCCTTGTAGTAGAAGCCGGCTTTTATAGCGACGTTGGTAGAGTGGTTGACATTTCCGTAAAGTTAAGCAACGTTCATCGCGGTTAGTACCTGGATGGGTGACCCGCGATGGCTTAACGCCGGTACACGTTACACAACTAATTAAAACGTATTTGCGTCAAAATATAGTATTACAACTCCATTAAACACATATGTTTTTCATTTAAACGTTATCTCTTACAACTACATTAAACAACTCCGTTAAACGCGTCTTTGGTTTAAAGAATATGTCTCTTATAACTCCTTTAAATAAACACCTTCAAAATATAACACTTACAACTCCATTAAACACGTCTTTCAAAGGTTATCTCTTGCAACTCCATCAAAGAGGTATTTGCTTCAAAATATATATATTACCACTCAATAAAAAACGCCTGAGCTTCAAAATATATATGCTACAAACTCAATGAAACACATACGTCTTTGCTTCACAATGGGTATATTACAACTCAATGAAACACATACGTCTTTGCTTCGCAATGGGTATATAACAACTCAATGAAACACATACGTCTTTGCTTCACAATGGGTATATTACAACTCAATGAAACACATACGTCTTTGCTTCACAATGGGTATATTACAACTCCATGAAACACATACGTCTTTGCTTCACAATGGGTATATTACAACTCAATGAAACACATACGTCTTTGCTTCACAATGAGTATATTACAACTCAATGAAACAGATACGTCTTTGTTTCACAATGAGTATATTACAACCCAATGAAACAGATACGTCTTTGTTTCACGATAAGTATATTACAACCCAATGAAACAGATACGCCGTTTGAGAAAGTTTTCTGTAGATTTATAAACGTTTGTATAGGATAGGCAGCCGATACTAATTTTGCCTCCCGGAATATTTTTGTGGCGATTGGTTTGACAATCGCCACAATGCTAACAGAAACAACAACAACGAAAAATATTTACATAGTCGGTTTTGAACAATCGGTTGATATTTTTTTTCCTTACTGCAAACTAATTTACTCACATCCGTTATAGTTCCATCATTGATGCAGAGACGTGATTAATAATAATTATGTCAGTGCTACTTTGGTACCGGATTGTTACTAATATTTGAGTTTTATCGAGATATTATCTAGAGTTAAAATATGTAAATATTATCTTCGTCATGATTGGGCAGATAATAAATATCATTGCGCGTTCTATCTGCCTTGCAAATAACTCTGATGATACTCAAATCTGGAAATTCCAAAAGGTTCTATAAATAGCTCGCGAGACTGGTTATCTCAATATTATAAACGCTTTATTGTGTAGTTGTTTAAATATATGAAAGCGTCTAGATGATAACACTGGTTTACAAAGGTTTAAAGGACACACGATGTCAGTGTGTACACACGTTATGTATACACGTCTGCACGTTCTAGAGTCAATTAGCAATCAATGCTGAAAGTGTAGCCTAATTTAGTTTGGAGATCGAGCATTATAATATATGCCTATATTTTTATAAATTGAACAGTTTGGCAAATAGTGAAATTGTGCTTTTTGAGCATGTTTTGTGTTTGTTTTTGCACTCACTTTATTCGAAGCAGTTTAACAACCTCAGAGACATATAAATACACTGTGTTTATATGTCTCTGACAACACTCAATCATGCAATGTGAAGGGACTAAATTGAACAGACCTGTTTTATATGCACCAGAGTCATCGCAAGCCCTACACCGATATACTGCATGTTACTTTGCAGGATTTTCCATACGATCGCCACTACAGTGCCATTGGCTCTTTGATTATATAATGCGATCAAAAATTGCAGATAGGTGGATGTAAGTATATGAAAGTATCAAGAACGCGTGAGTAGATATTTAAATTTCGAATGATTTAAATTATCTATAACATGACTCCTAAAGTCCTTCGATGAGTCTGCAAAACTCATCATTACCGAGTTAAATATGCAATTATAATAACGTAAACGTCATTACAAATATGTAATCGTCATCGAAATGACGTTATTGTGATCTCAATGAATGAACATTTCGGATTTTTGCTCTAGTCAATATGGGGGACTATTTAAACCGCTTTTTGTAACAGGAATACGACCCTATCGTTATGTTCGGTTTGAAAACGAACGGCGTCCGAGACCTAAATACAAGTTTTTTCAAAGTTCCGACCAATAAGGCCAATAGTTCATGCCAACGAGCAAAGTATATAGATTGGAGAGGTGAAATGTTCAATCATTTTACCAACAGAGTGGTTTGAAATAGTTCCGAGGTAACTTCTATAACGGTCGTAATAACATAATATCGTAAGATGGGAAGCATGTTACGAAAATCGTTTTTGAGCGTTTAATGGCCAATTGAACAGGCCATTGTTTCATAATCTGCATTGTGCCTCATTAGTTTTGTTTGAAGCAATTTTAATATTTTAAGATGGATTGATACTTCCACGTGCTCGTTGGGACAAGCAAATGTGCGTGCTCGTTCGTGACGTAATTTCAAAATGTTAAAAAGCTGCCAAGACTAAATTCTGGGCGACTTTCGTGAACAGTTCGCCAAAGTGTGAAAACTAAGCGCAATTCTGTATTGACAAGACGTACCAATGATTGTCAATTTTGCCTAGTAACATGCAATTTGTGTGACGGTCACAAACATGTGTCTGTTAATATGCGTATTTTACTCATTGATTCCGCCAGTAAACGTAACAAATGGCACGACCTGGCGATAGATGTTAGTTACCTGGACTACGTGCCATTAAACGCCTTGACACGCCCTTATTTTGAACAGAACGAGACCCAGCGAGTGTCATCGTCGGTCGCTAATGCGGGAACCGGACAAGCAAACATACAGACTTCCATACAAACAAACAGACATACAGACAGATACGTTGTCTTATGAATAGACTTATTTAAAGTCGCCATTTTACGGCATTAGTAAATTTTCTTACGTCTCATAAAGCGGGATAAAACAGTTTAATGACCTGACGCGATTTGTTTGCTGGACATGATGACTATACCAATAAAAAAAATAATGTGTAATGGAAGGATTGTTTCTTAGAAAGACTTGCGACAACCTTTTCCGCCAGCGTGAAAAGCAATCCATCCTTTTTTTATTTCATAACGTACGAGCAGTTCTATGTGTCACTGCGTCAGTGTATTGGAGTTTCGAGATCTCATTTCCAATAGGTAGTTTTTAGTTAATAAAACTATAACGATTGGTATTCTAGAGCGGTTGATGTTTTATGTATTGGGAAAGAAGTGTACTGTTCACCTAATATACAGTTCTATAAACGTCTCATACCAATAGATCTTATGGTTAGGTCGTTACACAGTAATGTTTACTGTTTATACAATTTTGAAACATTTTGGGAAAAAGTGAGAATGATGAATTAAACAAAAAAATATTGTACTGTGTCAACAATATTTTCAAAAGATCATCATTGATACTTTACATATGTGAATGTTGATATCACACATAGAATTACCGTAATATTTGATGAAGAGAAATTACTTATAACTATTTTGTTGTTGTTTCAATAATTTTTTAAAATGATTCAGAACCATTTAAAGGCTTAATAAAATACGTGTTCTATCTATGTTAGATATCACAAATTGAGATACCGTAATACTAGCTAAAGAGAAATTGCTTATTTCATACACTTTTTTGTTGAATCCACAAAGTTTTGAAAATACATCTGTATCATTGAAAGGCTGAATAACCTACGATAACATAGTTGTGTGTAAATGTCATAAATGGACAAACCGTAAAACTATATAAGGAGAAATGAGTTGGAGGGTTGGAAAACGTGGGAAGATCTTCTCTCAACTTTGGACAGCGGTACACTGGCAAGGTATGTTATAACAAATATACATGTAACATTATTTTTTTCAATGTAAACACACTCTAAGAGTGTTCATTGCTCATCATCTCAACGTGTATATCATGCTCTTGTTTAATTACATCCAAAACAATAAATGAGCCGTCCCGCGAGAAAACCAACATTGTGGACTCTGCGTAAAGCATCCAACCGGATAACCCTAAGCATGCCATGCAGGCTAACCCGGAGAGACACTTTTCGCCTCTTGTCGTGTTTTTGTTTAAGGAATCATTACTCTATACCTCTATCCCCCTGAGACGGAATGTGTCGGCCCGGATCAGTCTGCGCGGACTGCGCAGGCTGATCTGGGTCGAGACATTACGCAGATGCCATATGTATATGCTTGTTCAAAGACGATGTCCATTTATCACGTCCATCATACAATGTTCTGTATATCTATCTGAAATCATCAATCCTGGTAAATCTATGGTTGTAATCATTTCATCACTCACAAACCTCAATTCAACTATTTCATTTTTTTTCTTCTGATATTATGTTTACTGAGCGGCGCTTAATTAACTTGCGATCAATGTAGATATATATACATGTGTAGTCTGATCCGGATCTGAATTGTTTGTTTATGAGTCAAAGAACTATCCCCGAAGCCTCTGACAAGCATTGATAATTCATATCGTGTTGTATAGCTGCGTACATCCGATATTTTCTACACACGCAAAAGGTCTATTAGGTTAATTTTCGGACAACACGCGAGAGATTTCAAACCCGGCGTCCCGTGTTCGATATGCCCTGGTCATAGTGGAATGGTCATTCTGACTCGACGTTATGACCTACAACTGACATCCTTTATGCACGAAGCCGCTCCAATATTTCGGATGATTGAATTTCCAAGCCGATATATTGCATGCCTTTTCAACGCAAAAAAACAACTATTGTTCATGTATAATGCCATATATCTAGTTGATATAAAGAACCTAATAGGATATAGAGTAGTAATGCCCATTCAACATATATTTTTAATGAATTAAGTGATCTCGAAAAACTGTCATTTCTGATCAATACTCACCCCCGTTAATGTGCGAAGTTTATTGTTATCAGTTATCTAAGGAGGAGGTCAGCTATGTATGATAGATACATTACCTCGGGAGTAATCCCTTTTACCCCGGTAAATTAGCTACCTTGATGCATTAGGGAAGATCGTGTTTCAATGTCTGAAAATAGATATTGCATAATGAGTGCGATGTTTCATTCCACAAACTGTTACCAATTTATTGTATATTTGTAAATAGCTAAACATGTGACTTTATTAGTATGCAATGGGCCGGGTGTGGTAAAATGTGTATACAATGAGTTATTCATGTATGTAAATTCACACAGGTCACGTTAATAAACAATTATCTTATCTTATCTTATATTTACATCCTTTTGGTATCACTAAACTGTACAAGTATATTAAATTGAGCTATGCTCTAGGAAAACGCCCTTTAGCTTGATTGGTTAGAGCTTAACGTCATTTCCGAAACGGTTTTCCAGTAATAAAACGGCAGACACTGCAATACAAGTAGAAATGCAATCAGATTTCAAAATCAATGAAATTATATCCGTAATAAGTTAACATTTCATAGAATGTGGTGCTTCAATCGCGACCAAAAGCCGTTGTGAGGGATGTTAAACATGCACTTGGTAGAAGATTTACCAGGGACGTATCTACGTTCCCGGATGTATAGGGTACCACAGACATTTGAATTCAAGAATCTCATTTATTTTATGATGGTGCACTATTTCCGAAATGAACATTATATGGGAAAACCCCTGTTTGTTCGTCCATTGGTAACACGCAGGAGAACATCAACCGTTAATCTACATATGTTTGAAACATACTAACATTTCCATAATGGAGGCCCCTGATGGGTGCTTCAATTTAGGATATGTATGCAATAGCGATCATGCAAAAAACTCGGTTTGCAAATTATCGTCGTCTAGTCACTTATTTTTAAAATCGATATTTATGGATATAGAAATTAGTTTTAATTTTCGTTCTTACGAATGAATTATACGGAAATGACTTTCAGGGTATAAAATGTTGAATGTATATTTATTATAATTTTCGTACTTCTATAAAGACGACAAAAATACGAATTCCAAATACAGTTCGGTCATGCAGAAAACACCAATTGAACATCGTCTTGTCAACTACTTTTATAACCGGTAATTATGGTCATAGTTTGCTGTATAATTCTTCTTTTTCAAACATTTTACGGTTTTCCGTGAAAAAGGTAGTACCTTAGATACAGGAATGTTGAGTCCTCGATGAATAAGAGTGTGACCAAGATGCTTCTTGTCTACAGCATGCCAAATGTACGATTTCATGTTACGCTTAACACCCCTGCAACAGATGAAATCGGAATATTTTGTGGGAAAAGGTCAAATTCACAAAAAGTTTGAATATAAGTGTTAAGTATATTGTTTTCTTCTTCCTTTAAAATCGAGAAAATAAGCTGCTGTAACAACATTTGGTAGGCGGTAAAAGGTTTTAGATTTATACAAAGGATAAACCGACTTAGCAACACATTTTATTTCATAAAGCACTTCAAAGTTCTGTTTATTGAAAACAATAGTTAAAAGTTTGCGAATATCGGCTTATTTCACATTTCACAAAACACACAAAAAAATGGGTTTAAGATTATTTATGAAGCATAAATGTGAGAGGAACTATTTACATATTGTGATATAGTCCTTGAACGTGTATGTGGTTAGATGATGTCACCGTAACATGACTGTCTCAATTGAGTTTGAAATAGGGTCACCCATCACCACACATATGACTGGAATTTAATTCGAGAGAGTACATGAAAAGTTCGCCAGAGGATTATTATGTTCACACCGGTTTTACATCGTAAACATTGTTTATGAATGCCTTTTATTAAAAGAATATTTTTGCATCAATTTCCATTATTTCAATTCATATACATGTAGTAGTATTTTTAAGGTTGTTACCGTCTACCCGTTTCAGTCTTTTTTAATAAAGCTAATTTGTTACATGATATTTGGAAAATCACGAGAATAACAAAACGGCATTGTGTTGAATAGATTTAATACACGGACCTATATGGTACCGATAATATTGTTGTACTTTGGTTGCCATCATAACTTAGTCAAGAGAGAAGTATTTGACATCATCTGTGATTAAAATACTGGTAACATCTCGTGTACATTGCTTACCATCATAACTTAGTCAAGAGACTGGTATTTGACATCATCTGTGATACTGGTAATATGTTGTGTACTTTGGTTGCCATCATAGCTTAGTCAAGAGAGAAGTATTTGACATCATCTGTGATTAAAATACTGGTAACATCTTGTGTACATTGCTTATCATCATAACTTAGTCAAGAGACTGGTATTTGACATCATCTGTGATACTGGTAATATGTTGTGTACATTGTTTACCATTATAACTTAGTAAAGAGAGAGGTATTTGACATCATCTGTGATACTGGTAATATGTTGTGTACATTGCTTACCATCATAACTTAGTCAAGAGACTGGTATTTGACATCATCTGTGATACTGGTAATATGTTGTGTACTTTGGTTGCCATCATAGCTTAGTCAAGAGAGAAGTATTTGACATCATCTGTGATTAAAATACTGGTAACATCTTGTGTACATTGCTTACCATCATAACTTAGTCAAGAGACTGGTATTTGACATCATCTGTGATACTGGTAATATGTTGTGTACATTGTTTACCATTATAACTTAGTACAGAGAGAGGTATTTGACATCATCTGTGATACTGGTAATATGTTGTGTACATTGTTTACCATCATAACTTAGTAAAGAGACTGGTATTTGACATCGTCTGTGATACTGGTAATATGTTTTGTACATTGCTTACCATCATAATTTAGTCAAGAGCATGGTATTTGACATCATCTGTGATTAAAATACCGCTAACATCTTGATTACTTTGGTTAATAAAGATGATACTTCTTCTTTCTGGCTTAGATCAAGATTCATCTTCACTGAAATTACAACTCGCTTAAACTGTTTGTTCGAAACGGGTGCTAAGGGATGCGCTTATTCGAATATAATTCATTTTAAAGTTTTCAATGAACTTCCGAAGAGCATGGATTTAAACCACTTTTCTGAACTCACTTCAGACCGTCGTTGAAAATTCCAGACTTGATATTCACATTGCGTGTAAAGGACAGACGAATAATTCTGTAGAGTGAGAAATTATTTCCCATTACTCGTGTTTTCTCTTCTCTTTTTCTTCCTTTGCATGCAGTTTGGTCATTTATTTCACAACCTTTCCATTGCTAATACAATGAATTATTTAAAGCTCATGCTAATATATTTTCTCTATTCCCTATGCGTATAAACACTAATAAAAATGTTTATTTTAACGAAAAGATTAACCAGACTTCTTTCTCCAGCATTTAGATGTAGAGCAATTGTGCATGCAATCATCGACCTTGTCCTAGCATAATTTTATTGCTGAATTATTTTGTTCTACAATTGTAGTGGGTCGTATCATACCAACGGATTTTAAAACGGTATTAATGGCTTATCTCATTGACGGTACAATCGATCCAGACAGCATTATGACTGACCCGCCAGTATAAGAACGAGTATACCGGTTGCACTGGTCAGGCAATTTAATAAAAAAGACTCCAATATATCGTTATATGACTGAAATACTACAAAAGCGGCATAAACACCACCTAATTAAACATGCGAACAATTCACATTTGGACTACGTCACACGAAAACCGGGACTTTACGATCCAGATCAGACTGCGCTGGGTTCTTTTCTGTTCGCTTCCAGGTTCTAAAAGGTATCCGGTAGGCCTCTTTAGAAACCGACTATTCAAAGTATTGCATTCGATCGATTGTCGGTTTTCGTTTGGCACAGAGGCCAATTTAATGAGCGGGAACAAGTTGTTGCCCACTTATTTCTCTATAACACCCGGTACGATAATGATACTTAATATAATCTTCTAACAAAATTTGATATTGAGGGCAAATGATCAATTTTAAACATATAAACTCCAATGTACTTTACGGCATGTACATTCAGCTGCTAAATGCCATTCTCTAACATTGGAGACACTGATCAGCATCCTTGGTGCAGTCTATGTTTTGTCTTTATTGTTGGTAATTCTTTGATCAATACTTATGAGAAATTACTGAAAATTAAAACAAACAAGACTGAGAGTAATGCCAACTTCATTTCACGATGCGGCTAGATACGTGTTTACAACTTACCTTAACATAGTTGAACGTTTAATGCACATACTTGAATCTCATTGAAATAAGACTAGCATAATTCGCTGAACAATTATTTTGAATCTGACGACACCGCATAAAAGGTCGTCCCGATTTGACCTTATCTATTTGAATATAGTTACATTCTTCCAGGTTTCTTTCGGAACACTCTGAAAACACCACTTCTCTATCTCAAGTATCTATATGGATTATCAAAGTTGATGTTATCTAATGATTTCGTAGGCGTTAATTTAAGTGGCAGATGCAGTCATTATATCTATACGAGCGTATAAAATACAGTTTATTTAGGTTTAGTTTTTAACGAGAATGCATGTCTTACTATGATATATTTTTGATCCGTTACAATTTTAACGCAATTTGCAGACTTTTACAAAACACGCCATCGAGCGTTAACGTTTATCACACATAATAGTACTCCTACCTGTGAGGAAATTGAACTCTTGATCATTGAGAGAACAGAATAAGAAATACAACGCTCATTGGAAGTAAATAATTATTCAATTCTAGACATCAAAAGACAAATCAGCTATTTTGTACTCTGAACTGTGTGCCGATGTAATGTCCTAAAGCTCTATAATTTACCCTTTCTCTGATTCAGACGGCAGCTCATGTTTTTGTAATTGACGGCTTTTTGGTGTCAATGTTAGAATATGATACACCATGAGCATAGTATACTTTCCCTACAAGTTATAATCGCTCTAATAAAATCACATTTTCAAATTTCCTGATGTTACATTGTTCGCATTAGTTTTTTCAAAGCATGACTTTCTTTGATTAAGTTGGATTTTACCCCTTGTGTAGCATCGCTTCTGGTAGACCGACATTCCGGTGACAGAACACTTATTCGTGACCCCTTGAATAATAACCAGTACAAGACTAGGAAACGCACCTTGTCAAAGGGAACTCAAACATGATGGCCACGGGCGGGGGTCGAACCCTGAACGAACGTTCTCAAATTGTTCTAGCTAACACTCGGTAAATGGTTGATAGTCCACGCAAACACTCGGTAAAGGTTGATAGTGCACTCTAACACTCGGTAAAGGTTGTTAGTCCGTGCTAACACTCGGTAAATGTTGATAGTCCACGCAAACACTCGGTAAAGGTTGATAGTGCACTCTAACACTCGGTAAAGGTTGATAGTCCGCGCTAACACTCGGTAAAGGTTGTTAGTTTGCGCTAACACTCGGTAAAGGTTGATGGTCTAGGCTAACACTCGGTAAAGGTTGATAGTCCACGCTAACACTCGGTAAAGGTTGATACCTGAACAGCCGGTTTCAAATAGCCAACGCTTATACTCGGTAAAGGTTGATAGTCCACGCTAACACTCGGTAAAGGTTGATAGTCCATGCTAACACTCGGTAAAGGTTGATTCCTGAACAGCCGGTTTCAAATAGTCCACGGTAGCACTCGGTAAAGAATGATAGTCCACGCTAACACTGGGTAAATGTTGATAGTTCACGCTAACACTCGGTACAGTTTGATAGTCCGCGCTAATACTCGGTAAAGGTTGATAGTCCATGCTAACACTCGGTAAAGGCTGATAGTCCGCGCTAACACTCGGTAAAAGTTGATAGTCCGCGCTAACACTCGGTAAAGGTTTATTCATGAACGGCCGGTTTCAAATAGTCAATGCTAACACTCGGTAAAGGTTTATTTCTGAGCGGCCGGTTTCAAATAGTCCACGCTAACACTCGGTAAAGGTTGATATTCCGCGCTAATACTCGGTAAAGGCTGATAGTCCACGCTAACACTCGGTAAAGGTTTATTCCTGAACGACCGGTTTCAAATAGTCCACGCTAACACTCGGTAAAGGTTTATTCCTGAACGGCCGGTTTCAATAGTCCACGCTAACACTCGGTAAAGGTTTATTCCTGAACGGCCGGTTTCAATAGTCCACTCTAACACTCGGTAAAGGTTTATTCCTGAACGGCCGGTTTCAATAGTCCACGCTAACACTCGGTAAGTGTTTATTTCTGAACGGCCGGTTTCAAATAGTCCACGCTAACACTCGGTAAAGGTTGATAGTCCGCGCTAACACTCGGTAAAGGTTTATTCCTGAACGGCCGGTTTTAAATAGTCCACGCTAACACTCGGTAAAGGTTGATTCCTGAACGGCCGGTTTCAACTTGTCCACGCTAACACTCGGTAAAGGTTGATTCCTGTTCGGAGGCATACGACGTTTAACACTGTAAATCAGGCATACGGTAAAGAATATAAAGGAAGTTTAATTCTAGACCTTAACATACGAATTACATGATATTTTGTGTGTTGGATGGGACAATTACCTTTATACGGTATTTTTACACAATGTTCGAGAAACAGTTAATTGTAATCATCCATTCTAATTAAGGGTAATGTTGACACACTATGACTGTATTCCATTCCACATAGACTTTTCTTCCTGTGGTAACTACATGACACATAATTTACGGAAAATGATGTAAGAAAGATAGAAAGATTAATGACAATTCAATGGAAATTACTCAATTTCAAACCTGACATTCGGATATTTAGACAGTAATGACAAAATTGATAGAACTTCCAACGTGTACCTTTAATACTCGGAGATAAAGATTTATTGGCAAATTACCTAGTTGTTAGGATGACATTCTGAGATTTAAGAATTAATAAGAATTTTTATTAAACTTCTTACTTTAAAATAAATACTTTTGTAGATTTAGAAATTAATAACAATTTCGATTAAACTACCTGCATTTTAGGAAATCTTCAGTCATAGTCTTTCCACGGAAGTTTTACGGGTGTGTGTATGACTTGACAGAGAGCAGGCATATACATATGAGCCGTCCCGCGAGAAAACCAACATTGTGGACTCTGCGTAAAGTATCGACCCGGATCAGCCTAAGCATGCCGCAAAGGCTTATCCGGCTAGACACTTTTCGCCTCCTGTGGATTTTTCTGTTTCAGGAATCATTACTCTATACCTCTATCTCCCTGAGACGAAATGTGTCTGCCCGGATCAGTCTGCGCAGACTGCGCAGGCTGATCTGGGTCGATACATTACGTAGAGGCCATAATGTTGGTTTTCTCGCGGGACGGCTCATATCAGACTGGATATTTTCTGGTCGCAAAAGCATGAAGGTCGGTTGGTCTAAATGCAGTTTTTTTCTAGTCATAGTAATTCTCGAGCGGATTTAACCATGTGTGTACAACGTGAAACAGTTGTAACTAAAAACCTTTTTTGAAAACCCTGGTTTAGGGGCAATTTTGACCCCGTTGTAAACAATGCAAATTAAGGTGCCATTGATCAGAACGAGCATTGGCACCTAAATATCCATTGTTTACCAAGACAAATGATTTAACGCTTATAAAGACTTTATGGCGAGGAGATTAACCTTGGTAAAAATAAATACAAATTTAAGTCACAACCTGTTCACGCCAAGCCCTCGACATGTAGATAGGCGCGCTCTTAGATGGATCTTTGCTAGTCGTTAATATTACGAGGAACAGTTTTCTAGTGAGTTCATCAAAATCTGGTCACGATCATATCAATTTAAAAATGGGAGTAAAACAAACGAGGTTATAAAAACACGGAAGTAAATAAATAGCAATTATACTGGTAAACCGGTTAACCGATCGGAAGATCACACGAGTAACCGGTAACTGTTCAAATCAAATTCAAATTATCGGCGTCAGTAGATCGGTAGCATTGAACATTCTAAAGGTTTTGCTTTGAATACAATCTATATGTGAGTCCATAACACGTTATTTGAGGTCATTATCGAGCTTGCTTATATTATAAAAGTTGACATAATAGAAGACAACCGTAACGGAAATATCTGTTAGTTGATTAATTAGACGTGGTCCATTAACCCGCTCATAGAATTAAAAAAAAAGGCTTTTATTCTACATATAGTGTTTATATTATTTTTAGGGTAAGCATATTGATATATTGGAATATTAATGAGCTGCTAATATATACCCATTGTAAAATAAATCTAAATAATGAATATCTATTCAAACGTGAAAAATTAAATCTTTATTTTTTCAATCACTTTTATATCTCATTCTTTTATAAATTCAGATTTGATGTGTTGTTAAATTTAGGTCATATCGAATATTCTAATTATGCGACTCGTCGACTATATTTGATGTATTTGGAATAATCACAAATCTCGGTTGATCTCCAACATAGCATTTCACTTCATGTAATCCGATACGTATATATATGAACGTACTTGAGCATTCAAATACATCAATTCTTGATCCGCGCCTTAGGAATGTTGTTCTTATAGCATCTCCTGGACGGGGTGACATAACACTCGTCGGCCAACATTCTAAGTTTTGTCAGAATATACATCTGAGGCATGTTAAACAAAGACGGACAGCAGATGCAACAAATGGGAGACATCGGTCAGTTATCTCCCTTTAATACTCTCTACATCTAGCTAGGTCCTATCATTTGGTTTCCTCTGTTTTTATCATTTTCTTTGCACTGGATGGTGCACTTATACTTGCATTTTCTTGGCCAACTGTTATTAGATTGATTAGTAATTCCACATTTGTTTTCTTTAAACACTGCTATGTAAATTTTCTCTTTTGAATCATCACTTTAATGAACACATTTATGATTAATGTGTACAGAGTAATTGCAATATCTCATTGCGAAATAGCGATAAAGACAAAGGATTCCAACTTAAAGGACCTACCAACTATTTGGTATTCCTTGGTCTTTATCTGACAAGGGAGATAATATAATTATCACTAATGTTCACGATTAACAAAATCGCATTCTATTGTTTTGCTTATTACATGCCAACATTAAATTGATCCGTATCTTTGTGCAAATGTGTGTAGAATCAAATATAATAGTGTCGTCAATAGGAATCCGCCGTGGTCGAGTTATTTGTGTGGGGATTTGAAACCGGGCGTGCAAGGTTCGATTCCCAATCGTTGCGGTCATGATGAAGTGCCCACGGGTGAGGCAAATTTCCTAGCTTAGTACTGGTTTGGTTTCATGAATAAATGTTCTATCACGCTGATATAACTGAAATTATGTTGAAAACGGCGCAAAACTCAGATAAACCAAACATAATAATATCGTAGAAATTTATCACACATTTGGTGTATGTTATTTCCTTTATTTATAAAATTAACTTTTGCACAAAGACTTGTTGGAACACAAATGCATAATTGCGTAGGAAAGAAAGTACAAAAATATTTCCTAAATGTTTTCATAGCCGTCTATCGTTGAATGCTTGGGAGGTATATTGGGGGAATATTCGACTTATTCAGCAAGAAACGTACTTTCGGCATATTCAATTGGTTTTATTTTGGTTATTAAAAGATATATAATCTCTCCTTTATGTACAGTGATAAAATATCCCAAGTCAGGTCATACCAAAGACTTTAACTCTTTCAGCGCCAAAGGCAATATTGGGGATTTTGCAAACAATACTGATTCAGGTGAGTCAGCTGTCTCTCCTGAAATCAGCATTGTTTGCCTTTTAGTTATCAAAATAGTCCAAAACTGTTATAACATAAGAATGTAGACGCCTTATTTTTACCATGGAACAGTCTACTTTAAACAATTCGGGCGCTGAAAGAGTTAAAAATGGTAATAATGGCTTCACTCCTTCATTCAGAGTACATGTATTACGACTGATTAACATAACACGGAAAGGAATGGTAAGTTACCCAGGAAACTCCGTGATGTTACTGAAATACTATTGATAACGTCGTTTAATACAAAACAATTCAAACAAATAAACGGAATCTTAGTAAATATGTTATGTAGAGCAAATGCGATCCTTTTTACTGTCTTACTTTCTTACTTATTCATCTATATATGTTCCAACAAGTCTCAGGACGCATTTTATAGAATTATGGGCTGAAATAACCTTGTAACGATCTACACAATTTATGTATACGTTTGCCATTTGTTAAACAAGCGCAACACAATTCAACTGTACATGTTATGGACATGAGGCCTACATCATCCAATACACTATATTGTATTATATTGTATTACTTCTCATTATGCCTTGGTGATATATAGGACAAATAATCTCTATTCTTGGAGACTAAACCAGTACTCGCGTAGTTTGTGTGGAAATAACCCTTAGGCAGAACCCTCTTATCACGGGATTCGAATCCGGGACCATTGGTACCCACTGCACCACTGCATCAAAGTCTTCCGCAAACATGTGTTTCTCAATAGATGTAAAATAAACAGATTTAAAATAAAAGGTATCCCTTTCGCCTGCCATGGCACACTTCCAATCAATGATAAAAGAGAAGATGTGATCAGAGAACAATATATTTGCATTTATATCGGTTCTTTAGTAGTCAATATGTATCTTGATGTAACATATCCGTCTCTATAGGGTATAATTAACCTTTTATATTGCAAACAGATACTTAATTCCTTCCGTAAAGATGGGAGAAACTATGAACTACTTCCACGTCAATAATTAAACCATTTTCTGACTTACAACAAATCTGCAGCAGACGACTTTGAGTACATAAAAGAGAAATTGTTCGCGGGTTGTCGTAGACGACCATTCAAGGAATCCGCCGTGGGTTGCTGGTTAGCGTCAGAATTTGGAATCGGTCGTCCCGGGTTCGATCCCAAGTCGTGACATGTAGGTCATGGTGGATTGCTCTTGGGCAAGGCCCATTTCCCTAGTACCGGGATGTTTACCAAGGGATTATAAAAAAGTGAACTAGCGTCGTGATATAAATGAAATCATGTTGAAAACGGCGTAAAACCCCAATACAACAGCAAAGAATATCAAAACACATCTGAGACAACTAAATACAAGATTCGAGTTAAACGTAGGTTTAACAGGATTTCAGTCATATCACGACGGCCGGTGTTTTCTGACTATCTTGCACACAACATTCCTCACAGACAGCATGTAATGTTCTAAAAATAGACTATTTTAGCCAAGTGATGAAAGTTGATTGAGATTTGTCACAATGAACTTAGAAAAGAAGCAATGGCCGAGTCAGGACTCGAAGTCGTGACACATGGATGTAAAGGCGTCGCCGTTATCTACTGAGTGAGTCGACTTAGGACATCCAAAACAAACATCATGTTGAAACAAAGAACCCTGCACTAGAAGAATACGACATGCGTGACTTTGCGAGTAGTAATTGTAATAGTAGTTGTAGTAGCAGTAGTAGTAGTCAAATAAGGAGTAGTTGTAGTAGTTGTAGTAAATGAAGCAGTAGAATAATTAATAATAGTAGTTGTAGTAGTAGTAGTAGTAGTAGTAGTAGAAGAAATAGAAGTGGTAGTACTAGAAGTTGTATAAATAGTAGTGGAAGTAGTAGTAGAAGTAGTTGTAATAGTATTTGTAGTAGTAGTAGTAGTTGTAGTATTAATAGTAGAAGTAGAAGTAGTAAGAGTTTTTTGTAGAAGTTGTAGAAGTAGTAGTAGAAGTAGTAGAAGTAGAAAATGTAATCGAATGTTTAGTAGTAGTATTAGAAGTTGTAGTAGTAGTACTAGTAGAAGTTGTAGTAGTAGTACTAGTAGAAGTTGTAGTAGTAGTACTAGTAGAAGTTGTAGTAGTAGTACTAGTAGAAGTTGTAGTAGTAGTACTAGTAGAAGTTGTAGTAGTAGTAGTCTATATTGTAGTAGAAGATGATGTAGTAGTTATAGTAGTTGTAGTAGTAGTAGTAGTAGTAGTAGTTGTTGTTGTTGTTGTAGTAGTAGTAGAAGTAGTTATTTTGTTTACTTTTATTAGTAGTATTAGTATCTATATATAATATCAATGTTTATGTAAATCTCTTAGAAACAGTACTAATTCTCGAAAACTGTTGGATTTAGACAAAGTACATTATTCAGAAAATGATACATTTCCAATGACACAATTTGCCTATCTAGATTACAAGGTCAGACTGATTGACCAATCTGTCCTGGAAAAATCGGGCGATAACATAATTACAATAACCCTTAACCTAATGAGTTATCGCAACCGGATTTTTTTCCTTTTGGTTTTTGTTATAACACATTTATAATTCTACCTTTACTATAAAGAATTACTGGGTTATCAGAATTGGTGCACAAGTAGCTGATTGGTCAAAAACAAATTATTTCACGAAACTGACCAACCAGAAGAATTATTTGGGGCATGGATTTTAGTTTTGAGAACAGAAAACGTGTTCATTTTTTTTTAATATTTTCGGATCAAGATAAGGATTCATGAATGTGCAGACTGATATTGATCTACACTGGTGAACATTTTGTTGTTGTGTTTATCGTTTTCTTGGAAAGGTCACACAGATTATGCTTTAAACAGATTCAGGGATTGAAAAGTAGATCGAGGACAGATATTGTCCTCGGCCTATTAGGCGCCCTTCCATTGCAGGCTGAAATTTATAAGAAGAAATTGACATTCCTTGGTAAGTTGTGTCGGTTAGAGAGGGACTGTACAACAAAACGTCTTTTTCTTCTACGTTTATGTTCATTCAATAATGGTCTTAGTAGTACTGGTTATATCTCTGATATTGTCTCTATTTTACGTAAACATGACTTGTATCATGTCTTGCGAGACTTTTCGACATTTGGCGATTTTCCAAGTAATAATGTGTGGAAAAGGATGGTTAACAGCAAAACAACCAATCAGTGTATTAGTTCATGGAACGAGAGAACTTCTTCGAACGAATTTGTACTATATAGACAAATTCAGGAGCAGTTCTCTGGTAATCCTATATGGTCTTATGCAAAACATAATCCTAGTATGATGTATGCTTGTTTTTCTGTGGCGCAGTTAATTGCGTACTCGTCTACTGTTGATACTTATTGTACGCGTTGTGATTGGTACGATATAGATTTAAGTGTTACTGAGTATATTTTTGGAAGCCGCCAGGAGGCGGCTTCTTGTAGGGATGCTTTTAATTTTCGGTCAAGGAGAATATTTAGACCTGCCAGCGTGACCACATATCTTGATTTCTCTTTGTCCTTTCTAAGTACATTAATTTAAGGTAATGACTTTTAAAACATCCCTTTTAGACTCTATATACATGTGTGAGTTTTACAAATTAAAAACAAAAGACAAAGGCCAGTATATCAATTGAATGTATGTACATTTTTATTTAAGCGAAATTCATACTGTATCTACTCTAGACAGTAAAATAGAGAACCCTTCTATTGAATTTGTAAATGAAGTCTGGTTCCTTAAAATGACATGCTATGATATATTACGCAGTAATTAGACGAAGAAGCCTCGCCTCGTATTCACTAAACTTTTCAATTTAGATATTTGTCTAAATCTAAATCTTAATATTTAGTCCACGTTTTAGATTTAATCCGTATTCACCAACGCGTTTTAAACCGATCTCAATTTGGTCTAGTGTGTAAATGTCGTAAGCGGCCACGCAGCGACTCTGGTTCCCGAATCAAGTTAAGAGCTAAAATAAAAGACAGTACCATTCATCTATAGTCTATTTATAGATTTTCATTTTTATCGCAATTTCACATACATTTTTCATTTGCTTTGCTTTTAATAATCTGACTTTCATGTTCAGTACATACTGGATTCAAAGTTAACTTTGAGTACAATTGTCATCGCAAAATGCAGACATGAACAGATTTAAACCACAGAAATATCAATTTCAAGATCAATTTCATTCTTTTTCGTTGTTGCAGTTCCACATTTCATGAATATCGCGGTAAACACGATATCGGTGTATTTTGCCTAGCCAACAACATGTTTTATCACGGATGCGATGTGAACATCCAGAATACTTCAATGAAATGAAATCTTCTGGTTCTGACAAACAAAGTGTGATCGGATTAACTGAACTGTATGTAACTTATCACTGTAAATGTAGACAGCATTTCAACTCTTATATCAACTGGTAAATTTACAGTTTGAGAAATAAATTCAAGTACAGTTTCAAGCACTGGTTTAACGTATTCAAAAAAAATGAATATGTTCCTATGTTAAGCCTTTCCCTTCAATACGTAGCACATTAAGTACAAATTGGAACATCTTGCTAATGAAAGTATAATTTATGGACATAAAGTAGAAAACATTGTAGCAAAAGGATAAATTCCTCGTGATCAATTCCTCTTTTTGTCACAATGTTTTCAAAATTCGCTGCAGCTATTGTCAGTCTTTCGGATTACGTGTACATAGAAATACGTTTACTTGATTTTCTGAATGCTAATCACGACACGAGTTCACGTCAGTTTTGTCAACTCGAGATTGTGCGTTTGTAATCCGACAGCTTTTATTTTCAATTGCTCAATTTGCCACAATAATTTCAACTATTTTCAATTATCTTACTATCGTTTATAGAGATTTTCTATGTTTTGTACTTGATGATTTTAAAGTCTGTCAGAGTAAACATCATTGAAATCATTGTGGCAAAAGGAGAAATTGCTCATAATGAGCAATATCTGCATTTGCCACAATAATTCAACACTTTTCAATTATCATACGATCATTTATAGAGATTTTTTTTTACTTGATAATTTCAAAGTCGTCTACTGCAGATTTGTTTTATGTGGGAAACCCTTATCCATTATCATGACTTACCGATACAAACGAAATACAGATTTTCTGTGTGTCAGCATTATTTGATAAAACATTATCATAACAGGGCGTGTGTTCAATACAAATAGTTGATTGTTTTTGGTACTAATTTAAATTTATCATAACCTCTTGTCCATTTATCTTTTGTATTATATGTCACTTTTTATGATCAGCTTAACTCTAAATTATCTCATTCACTTAAAACACAGACCCTGCTATGTTAAATATTCTACATAAAACTTATATCTTCAATAATCGATATCAGCATTACTGACTACAGATTATATTGTTCTAATGTTTGTGGATTTAAATGATCTTTTTTCTTATTTCTTCATGTGAAACGAAATATTGCGGCTTCTCTTTGCATCAAACATCCGTCTTATACTAGACTGTAATAGTCTACACTCTTGTAGTCCGGATTTGAGCGCTTGATTAGAGCTCTATTTGGAGTAAATGATTATTTTGAGCAAGTTCTTCATGCAGACTACCAAAAATTCTATCGAACCGTCATTTTGTACTTCCACAATGTTTGGAACTGTTACATTTTCGTTCGGTAAGTGGGAAGGTTTCCCCTCGTGTTTTGCGATTCCAATGTGTCGCAAGTTGTTGCACACTTTTTGCTATCGACGACGACAATTTAGGCTCAATTAATGTAATGTATTCATGTGAATTGGTGTCAATTTATCCCTTGCCCCCATGTAGACGAATTTCCTTATCATTATGTCATTCGGAAGCATTTTCTAAGCGTTGGAGTCTACTTATGCTGGGTATTTTTTTCCCTTATGATCTCTAATGTTATTAACGCTAGAAGTACTAATGTATTAATTTATGACTGCTTAAAAGATTTCCCCAACAGTTTAAGAAGTATGCAATAGTTTCATTGCATGGGAGATAGGGTACATGTTTTGTATGTTTTTTGTATTTTTGTTTTTTTCTTCATGTGCATGTATATATTGTTTGTCTATGTTTGTATGGTTTTCATGGTCATGTATACATTGTGTGTCTATGTTCGTTCATGTGTGTGAATGTGTACACATTATGGAGGTGTTTATACGTCTGAATGAATGTGTGCATATTCACATTCACAGTGTTCTTGTTGTTTTGCTTCCTTTGTTTCTTCTTCTTCATTTTCTATCAATTGTATCTCCATTCTGTTATTTTCAATTTCATTTATATTGTATTCTTGTAATCTTCAATATTGGAGGAAATAAAGATTATATATATCCAAAACCATTAACACGAAAAGTAACGTGAATCGGTTTGAAAATCAAACTGTTGAGTTCGAAATGACATCTTGTGGTGCATCTTTCAGATTGACATTTATTCCAAATCGGAACCAGAAATACAGCCGACTGCCATTGACTTGACTTTAGCCCCGAATTGCAATATGTAGACCAAATTGGTAATTCGACAAATAATCTTTATTTTCATTAAATCAGTTTTTGAAATGATAAAAAATTACTTTTGTAGTGTATATTGATGCCTGAATGATGATCGAGTGTATGACATGTTATATTTAACATTCGAACAGGAGAAACATTTACTCAAACCAGGCATACGACTGATATGACATAACCTCGCGGTGGTTCCGTTGTTTCCTAGACATTGGTTCGTAAATAGTGTATGGATAATTCGACTAATTACTTAACAAATGATCGCCCTTTCAGGTGGCTTCCCATGGGGAATATCTTTAGAAATTTATTTTTCATAACACCATTTGAATATTTAAAGCATATCAATATTCCTATATATACTAATACAGATTTATTTCTACAGCCTTGCTTCTAGCATCCAACTTACGACCAACTTGTTAACTCGGAACCAAATGATAAATGCACCAATTAAATAGCTTATCTCTATAGTTGTTTGACGAGCCACCAACATACGACCAACTTGTTAACTGGGCACCAAATGATAAATGCACCAATTAAATAGGTTATCTCTATTGTTGCTTGACGAGCCACCAACATACGACCAACTTGTTAACTCGGAACCAAATGATAAATGCATCAATTAAATAGGTTATCTCTATAGTTGTTTGACGAGCCACCAACATACGACCAACTTGTTAACTGGTAACAAATCATAAATGCACCAATTAAATAGGTTATCTCTATTGTTGCTTGACGAGCCACCAACATACGACCAACTTGTTAACTCGGAACCAAATGATAAATGCATCAATTAAATAGGTTATCTCTATAGTTGTTTGACGAGCCACCAACATACGACCAACTTGTTAACTGGTAACAAATCATAAATGCACCAATTAAATAGGTTATCTCTATAGTTACTTGACGAGCCACCAACATACGACCAACTTGTTAACTCGGAAACAAATCATAAATGCACCAATTAAATATGTTATCTCTAAAGTTGTTTGACGAGCAACCAATTTACAACTAATCTATAAAAGTGAAGACCGATAATGATTGTCTTTACAACGGTTTGATGAGCAACCCACTTTCGACCAATCTGTAAACGTAAAACTAAATGAACAATACACTGATTTAATAGATTATTTCTACTCCTAATTGATAAGTAAGATTAAAGATTCAAATATGTAATTGAATATTTAGGCCACCGGCCCATATTATAAACAATACATATATATGTTTACCCCCACACAATACAATAAGTTGTATTTACCTCTAGATGTTATGTTACAACAAAAATATACCAAAGATAGGACATAGTGTAATAAACAGACTACTTACAACCAATCTGTAAACGTGAAAGTAAATGATGTTCAGATTTCTCTACTTTATAAATTACTTATGCCCATTCACAGATTTCTATTTTTAGTAAAATGAATAATCTTGACTTGCCTCAGTCTATCTTTGCATTAAGAAACCAAATTTTCTTGAACGAGACTGAAATCATATATTGATAATCTGTGAATTTATCAATAATCCTCATGCTGTACAATTTTTACCACCCTTTCGCGGAATCCAGGCCAACATGATCAATATAAGATAAACCATATCTACAATCAAACAGTAAGAGATAGTTAATAACAGCAGTCGCATCACCCGAGATAGAATATATCATATTGGATTGGATTGTATTGGATTGGAAGGTTTTTACTAAGCTTTCAACAGTATTTCAGTCATATCACGGCGTTTTCTCGATAGATTATCAGTACTGCTGGAAGGTTGATCCTCCCACCCGACACAGCCGTCGTAATGTTATCCCCGAAACCCTGAGCTCTGACCCACTACTACCGGTATTACGAAGACTTTGATATGACCTGACCGGAATCGAACCAGGTCTTCCGCTATCGAAGCAGGAGATTAGACCTTCTGACATTTAGTTTAACTTATTTATTTTACATCGATTGCGAAACAAGCTTGAAGCGTATTTTAATCGCGCTCGATGTCTGCTTCCTGGAGACATAACCAGTGCTCGCGCCGTTTGTGTGGAACAATCCCAAAGGTAGGTCCTGCTCTTCACGGGATCGGACATTTGATACGAGAGGCCGACGCTCTTCTACTGCACCATTTTCTTCTGACATTTGCAGATCCAGATCAGCAAATACGTTCGTAAATATAATCCTGCCACGCTACTACAAACGTCTTGTGAGGCTCATGATGAGCAATATATCCTTTTGCCACAGTGTTTACAGCTCAATTCAGTATTGAAATTTTCATATCATCTTACCTCGTTGGGTTCAAAGTAATCTTTTTAGATTTGTTTAGATATGTTGTATGCGGTAAATGGTGAAGATCAGTCCACACAGTTTGATCCATATTTTGTCTCACTACAAGAACATACTTTATTGACCCAGATAGTTGTTGGCGAGTAGTGTGGCTTCAAAAAAGAGTTATGTATTAACTTATCTGGGTCAACACTGATAGCGCATACCCGAATCTGTTTCTTTTCCTGCGTCGTTGCTCTATTATAAATCAACGTGACGTGTGCTTTGACCCCTCTCAAGGCAAACCATTACTCTCTCTATCAAGAATAAATAGTTATCGATCATACACATATAGCATCAGAAAATGGGTTTAATATTGAACTCGTTGTCAAAAATATATTGTTTATGCGACTTTGTCTGTGAAAAGCAACGTAGAATGTAAAATAGTGCACATATGTGTATTGTATATAGTAAGAAAACGATGCAATATTTTGATATGAAAATGTATCCATTTTCCTCAATGTTTCTTTGCGAAATGATCCCCGCTAGATCTTGAAGATGAGTTTCGTGTCGAAAGAGAGTAACACGGCCTATTTTCTATACCACAGTCATCAGAACCGGACCAGTTAGGCGAATGAATAATATGACTCTGATAACTCTATTCATGGTCCAAAACTGTTTCGTCAGGCGTCATAATACCGTTGATTTGATTAGCTCCCATCTATTGGCAACCAGAGAAATTACCAAGGAATTGTTATCAGCCGTGGTGTCGAAGAAATGAATTAGACGCAACATGCGACCAGTGTAAGTCCACATCAAACTACAGATCCACGCAGCTGATCTGGCTTAGCACTAATCACCAATGAGTCACTGACAAATCATGCTGGGTTTCAGCATGTTTTGGATCAGTTGGCATGAATGCATAAGCAAGTATGTATAAAACATACACTGAGGTTGATTTTTGTTTGTGCCCGGCACAGCAATTTCGTTTCTTTGTCCAACGTTTCGAAGCATCACCATCAAAGAACCAGGAGTCAGAATATATTGACCTGATTCTTCTGCTCATTGAGAGTGTTTCGTTTAGGATATGACACGAGTTGTCATTTTAATTCAATCTAAACTGCGTCTCGCTACAGGACACCAACCTTTCGTGTGTTCATCTTAAAGGACATATTAAGATCTCCATGATTGCTAACAGAAAATAAACATTGTTTTTTATTGAATTATTCTGCTAATCTAAGACGACCAGTACATAACCAGATCAATTGCGTTGATATGTAGCTTAATCTGGGTCAACATTGATCGCAAATGTAACATTGATATGGTTTTCACACAACACGTCTCAAAACAATTCCTTGAGGTTTTTTCTAGTTACCCATTGCCATGGGCTAATTTACAATCACGACCCAATGGGATCTGACAAAGGACGTCGTAAATGACTTTTAAAAATCAGAATTATTCAAGACAAAGAAATGGAAATCTGCGACCAATTTCTTTCTTTACCCGACAATTCCCTGACATGTTTAAAGATCTCGTGATTACAATAATCTCCATACATAAGATGACGTGAGAGTTTCAGACGAAAAATGTCAAATTCCTGCCATAGTATAAGGCGTACTATATACTTAAACCCGTTTTTAAAACATTCAGGGAAATGTTTTCAAGATGGTAACATTTTAGCTCGCATGTTGTAAAAGTGGACGACTCTAAACAATTCAAATCAAGCAGGTGGTTAACATTCGAACAATTCAAATCAAGCAGGTGGTTAACATACGAAAAGGTCATATCAAGTAAGTGGGTTACATACGAACAATTCATATCAAGTAAGTGGTTAACATACGAAAAGGTCATATCAAGTAAGTGGTTAACATACGAAAAGGTCATATCAAGTAAGTGGTTAACATACGAAAGGGTCATATCAAGTAAGTGGTTAACATACGAACAATTCATATCAAGTAAGTGGTTAACATACGAAAAGGTCATATCAAGTAAGTGGGTAACATACGAACAATTCATATAAAGTAAGTGGTTTACATACGAAAAGGTCATATCAAGTAAGTGGTTAACATACGAAAAGGTCATATCAAGTAAGTGGTTAACATACGAACAATTCATATCAAGTAAGTGGTTAACACACGAAAAGGTCATATCAAGTTAGTGGTTAACATACGAAAATGTCATATCAAGTAAGTGGTTAACATACGAAAAGGTCATATCAAGTAAGTGGATAACATACGAAACAATTCATATCAAGTAAGTGGTTAACATACGAAAAGGTCATATCAAGTAAGTGGGTAACATACGAACAATTCATATAAAGTAAGTGGTTAACATACGAAAAGGTCATATCAAGTAAGTGGTTAACATACGAAAAGGTCATATCAAGTAAGTGGTTAACATACGAACAATTCATATCAAGTAAGTGGTTAACATACGAAAAGGTCGTATCAAGTAAGTGGTTAACAAACGAACAATTCATATCAAGTAAGTGGTTAAAATACGAAAAGGTCATATCAAGTAAGTGGTTAACATACGAAAAGGTCATATCAAGTAAGTGGGTAACATACGAACAGGTCATATCAAGTAAGTGGTTAACATACGAAAATGTCATATCAAGTAAGTAGGGTAACATACGAACAGGTCATATCAAGTAAGTGGTTAACATACGAAAAGGTCATATCAAGTAAGTGGGTAACATACGAACATGTCATCATTTGAAATCAATGAAACCTTGCATCGCTCTTTTATATCGTTGTACAGATTCAGACGTGGGGGTGATGGAGGAGTTATATAAATAGAAGGAGTAGAGGGAGATTAAACGAACGAGAGAGAGAGAGAGAGAGAGAGAGAGAGAGAGAGGAGAGAGAGAGAGAGAGAGAGAGAGAGAGAGAGAGAGAGAGAGAGAGAGAGAGAGAGAGAGAGAGAGAGAGAGAGAGAGGAGAGAGAGAGAGAAAGAGGGAGAGAGAGAGAGAGAGAGTAGACGAGATGAGAGAGAGAGAGAGAGAGAGAGAGAGAGAGAGAGAGAGAGAAGAGAGAGAGAGAGAGAGAGAGAGAGAGAGAGAGAGAGAGAGAGAAAGATATCTTTTATATCGTGTACAGATTCAGACTCTGGTGTTGAAGTTGAAGCGTGACTTTGTATATTAAAGATTTTAATAGAAAACATGTCGTCTATGTGTCTACTAGTTAATCGCTTTTAAAATGAGGTTTTTATTTGAACACCTAACTTATTACAGTGTGCTGTTGAGAGGTGAAACCTTTTCCCACATATCTACAGCAGAACATTTTGAAAACATCGAGGCAAATACAGGGAAAATATCATATATCTATAAATGTAAAAATCATTATTGAATACAGTTGAAAACACTGTGTCAAAATGAGAGATTACTCATTATGAACAATTCTTTCTTTTGTCACAATACTTTCAAAAGTCGTTGGCTGCAGATGCGTCCAAATTCGTCTCTAGGTTGGAAAGGGTTGAATAATAACACAAAAACACACTTTTCATTTCAAAGTTCATTGACTAGTCCTGACCGGGCTGATCCTGTGTGCACTATTGACAATGACATGCAAAACAGGATTCGATCCTCAAACGAGAGTTAAAAAAAAAAAAATGATCGAACAGGTCAGTAGCGCTCCGCGTAAACCAACCGTGAAGCATTTTAGGTCAGTAAAGATCCAGATCAGCCAGCACATCAGCACAGTCTGTTGTTGCTCTGCAATATTTACTAATTAGTGATGGCAGACTGATCCGGGCCGCCACATTCCGTCTCAGGGAAATAGGGGTATAGAGTAATAATTTATAAAACAGAAAATCCACAGAAGGCGATAAGTGTCTATCCGGGTAAGCCTGCGCGGCATGCTTAGGCTGATCCGGGTCGATAATTTACGCAGAGTCCAAAATGTTGATTTTCACGAATGCGTAGGCAAGTCTTTATCCATTAAGACGTGTAATAATGACGTTAAGACGTGTAATAATGAAGTTAAGACGTGTTATAATGACGTTAAGACGTGTAATAATGAAGTTAAGACGTGTACTAATGAAGTTAAGATTGTGTTTCCTGAAGCTAGAACTCCAGCACCTAACCGGCTTCACTATCATATCTCTTATATTGTCCAAAAGGTCGGCTCGTACTTAAACCGTCACTATATTGTTTTCTACAACAACTTTGATAGTGTTTCGCTCTTGGCGATAATTTTAATCTGTATCCTCCTGAAATCCAACACGTTCCATACGTTGATGGTTTACGTAATAACATCGGGGGTGAACAACATATTAAGTGGAATATCGCAATTTCCGCAAAGAAGATTATCAATTTCTCCTTGTCGCACACAGTTTTAAACCCGTGTCAAAATTATATCTCCAATTTTCGAGAATAACTCAATTCTCCGACGCCTCTGTATAACTGAGCTGCGTCTTGCGTTTTACTGCTGTCCCTAATACAACAAATCTGCAGCAGACGACATTAAAACTATTTAGTAAAGTTATTGTAAATTCTCAATAAATGGAAGTTTCATTATTATATATATATATAGTTTAAAACAATTGTGGCAAATGGAGAAATTGTTCGTTTTGAGCAATTTTACCTTTTGCCACAATGTTTTCAAAAGTCGTCTGCTGCAGATTGTTTGTATGTCGGAAAGGGTTAAAATGAATATGCGTACAATGATGTATTGGGCGAGCATTAGCATCCGCGTAGTCTCAGCAGATACTAGACTGTCCGTCTACATGTTTACAAGCTAAACAGTAGATGAGGAGTAACACGCTTAAAAGATACGGTGTTTGAAATCAAGTATTAACTCTTTCAGCGTCGAATTGTTTAAAGTAGACTCTTCCATGTTCACAATCGGCCGATTCTATTCTTAATGTAATAAAGATTTTACAATATTGTTATACTAAAAGGCAAATAATGCTGATTTCAGGTGAGACAGCTCGTTACGAGCTGACTCACCTGAAATCTGTATTATTTGCAAACACCTCAATATTGCCTTTTGCGCTGATAGAGTCAAAGGCATATACGATCAGTGCAAACCCAGATGAACCTGTGTTTCAATAAGTTAGATCCGTGTATGGCTACTTTTCCTCAAGTAATATGAAGAACCAATTGTTTTACTGACTTTCTTCCCTTTGGGTTGAGTCCCAGTAGCTCAGTCGGTAACGACGCGGGTTGTCAATCCAGGATTGTGAGTTCGAATCCCGGCACGGCCAACTTTCTTTCCGACGTTTGACAAAAGTCATTGCGACATGCGTCATTCGTCTGCCATCAATGGGCTAAGTCTATGTGAAAAAGCAACCAGTTGCTTGGGAAGATTGTTGTGTGAAGTACTGGTGTGCGAAAACCAGGAAACACATGAGTACGTGAACTGGTCGCCGTGATATGACTGAGAAATTGTTAAAAACGGCGTTAGACCCTAATCAATCAATCAATCAATCAATCAATCTTCCCTTTGGAAGACCTAATATACAAGGATAAGTTATATTTATAACACATATAGATAGATTAGATACATTGAAATTGGTTATATCTAATTCCATATAATGTTTACTTTCTCTATATTAAAGCCGGTACAGATATATTGATTGAAGTTTGTTAGACAGATTAATTATCTACGATAAAAGAGAACCACTACATTGTCACTGAAATCACTTTACCTCATGCAATAAAACTTGAGCTCACGACATTTAAAAAAAACACCATTAAAGTTGAACTTAATAAAATATTCATAAATAAAATAATAATATATACAATTCATATCAAGCAAATGGTTAACAAACGAAACATTTATATCAAGCAAGTGGTTAACATACGAACAATTCATATCAAGTAAGTGGTTAACAACGAACAATTCATATCAAGTAAGTGGTTAACAAACGAACAATTCATATCAAGTAAGTGGTTAACAAACGAACAACTTCATATCAAGTAAGTGGTTAACAAACGAACAATTCATATCAAGTAAGTGGTTAACAAACGAACAATTCATATCAAGTAAGTGGTTAACAAACGAACAATTCATATCAAGTAAGTGGTTAACAAACGAACAATTTATATAAAGTAAGTGGTTAACAACCGAACGAATAATAATATAGAAGAGTTCAAAATATAGCGGTGTAAGAAGAAATCCATCACTATGAGGGTTTCTACTTATGCCCCCATGTTTTCTAAATTCATCTGTTTAAGTGACACTCTATAAATGCCAAATACCCTGACCAACATCGTAATCCAGATTTAATGAGTAAGTTCCCACTCTTGTACTCGGCTTTTCAGTCACCGCCATAAGAGCCAGTCCATAAGAGAACGTACACGTTAGAATTAATGAATGTATATTGTTTTATGGCGCATCGACAGCTAAGGTCATTTAGCGCGCAATTAAATTTAATTATTCATGATCCCTGGGTAAAAAAAAACAGTACTAGGCTAGAAAATGTGCCTTGCCCAAGGGCACTCCACCATGACCGTAGTGCCGCGACTGGGGATCGAACCCGGAACACCCGGTTTCGAAATCCCCGAAGCTAACCACTCGACCACAGCGGATTCCTACGTTAGAATTAAAGCCATCCCGCCAAAAAAAAAAACAGTGTGGACTCTGCGTAAAGTATCGACCCGAATCAGCCTAAGCATGCCGCGCAGGCTTACCCGGATATACATTGTTCGCCTCCTGTGGATTTTCTGTTTCAGGAATCAATACTATATACCTCTATCCCCCTTAGACGGAATGTGTCGGCCCGGATCAGTCTACGCAGGCTGATCTGGTCGATACATTACGTAGAGGCCATAATATTGGTTTTCTAGCGGAACGGCTCATCTCTGAACAGTGTAGGTTCAGATCGCTATGATTCCCGTCTAGGTCTTATCAGAATCTACACAAGTTGACATAATCTTCTAACAAGCTTATAAAATAAGATGTGAACAGTGTAGATGTTTATCTGACTGTGCGACTGTAGATGTTGATCTGGGTCTATATTGTTCACAACAGCCAATTTGTACCTTTTCCCATACACAGGCTCATACGATGTAATCTCAGAATTGACAATTACATTGCTTCTAGCCAATTAGCTTAAAAGGTTAACACGTGAAGCAGAGTCTCTCTCCATAGTTAAAATAGAGAACTGTGCTGAACGTCAAGTATTACTCTCCGAAATTGTTTTGTAAATATGTATATTATTATGACCTTTGTGTATTTTCATCTTTTGTTGTGATTCGCTATTAATTTATGAAAATACATTCAGTCACATTTGAGATAAATATCGCACATATTACATTTAAAAGATGATAAACATTATTAATTAAAGTGTTACTCGAATATTTCTGTGACAAATTTGCGTACATCGCAGATCAATGCGAAATTTGCAGATGAATCTGGATCTTCAATGGTTTCAATTCCCTTATATTGTTGTAGCTAGAGAACGATTCTGTTGTTTTTATGCCGTCGAGCACTTTTTTTTTGTCTTCAAGACATTGGTCCAATTATCTAGTTGACATTGTCTGCTCTGTATGAAAGTACAGTTATAAGTGTGTTAAGCACGTCTTATATAGCGTCTTTAGCAAGGGGCTATTTAGAGTATATTGCTATGGTAGGCAAACTCCGAAGACACTTACCGAAATATAGGCTGGAATCAGTCCCTATTGTTTAAGTCTTATTTCAACATTGGCAGTGAAATGCTTCAAATATCTCTTTCTACAGTAGCTCTCCAGTACTGAACACCATTTCGGGTTCAGGGAGATGTCTTACTATTCGTAGAGCGTATATACTATCAATGAAACCACATGCACCTGTAGAATATTTGCTTAAAATGAATGTACATATCTGTGAATCGAGTCGAATCAGATCTTCGATTCCGACTCAAACATTATATTTACATATAGTCAAGTCACAGTGATTAAATATATACCAAAAAGGAATCAAAACATTGAAATGAGAAGTAAATTATGGTTGATATAACAAATGTTCATGATTTATATCATATAAAGTTAGACGTCTATACGAATGTGTCACCCTTTGTATATACGGATTTTAACCGTCGTAAAAATGAGTAGGCGATGCTTGGGCGGAGCTACCGTAACCAGTGTAACGTAAGAATCGCACGATTTCGTAAGATCTTACACTTCTCACAGTTCGATTGTGAGAATCGTAAGAGGGGTTGATTTAATGCGAGTTAGATTTGTATCAGCAATATTTCTTTAGACACCGTTCCATCTTCGCGATATAAACATTAATTATGTTCGTGCGTTCTTCTGTCTGTATGAACTGAAATAAGTAAAACAAAACGACAATTTTTGGCATTAAAATGTGCTCCATGGTAACACTGAAAGACACCTAAAAGTAACGTAATGTAATTAATTTATACATTCAAATGAGCGGGTTTCAGGTAAATTCAGCTATTATGACTAACTTGCACCACTATACAACCAACCAATCAATACAGTAACACGTGAAATTCACGTGTATATATAAAATAAATACAATTGGCTTTTGGAGTTTTGTGAGGTCGGGGTGGTCAAGCTACCTACTTTGACTTACTTTATCATAAATTCCTCATATCAGTGACAGAAACGTCATTTGACACCTCTGCAATCTCTCCTTCAAAATGTTGGGATGTGAAATAAATTCAAAATCATTGCATTTATATTTTCACCAATGCTTTGTGAAACCTCATTAGAAATTGATTAGTTTGTTTGTTTGTTTCACGTTGCTTTTAACAAATATTTTGGTTACATCACGCCGCAGAAAATGTAGAATACACAGGCATTGAGTTCTGCTTCGATATAAGAATTAGACTCTCAACTGATTTCTCACTGTAAAGCAGCGAGCTTCAATTGATTTTGATATGGCATGTTTAATTGTTAATTGCATAAGAACATAACGACTAAATCCACTGTAAACCAGAAGGTGTGCTAAAAATACCTACCAAAATAGCAGATGTGGTTACTTAAGCAAAGTTGTTGTGTCAAGTTTTAGTATATCGGTATACTCGTACAGTATTTTGAGTTCACTTCCTATAGCATTTAACAACTGGACTAGCAAAGTGCAATTGTAAAGTGTTCTTGTTAGACTTTCGGGATAGGCAGTTACATGTCCAAATGTAATCTGCAGATAGTCCATTGCTGTCAGTACTTTCGGTGCTTTTATAATTTGTCACTGTCACTAAGACGCCTTTGTAGCAAACAACTTTAAAGAAGGTTGTGAGAAAAACAGTGTTCGCTTTGTTTTGTTCAAGAATGATTTCAAATTTGAATAAATGAAAATAAATACTTCGAATGTTCAAGATGGTTTATTTGCATTGCAATAACAAGCTCATTGCTCATTTGTAATGGGTATTTAGTAATTTGTAATGGATATGTAGTCATTGTCATTACCGTTTATTAACGACTTCCATCTGAATATTGGTCCGTGTATAAATACTCCCGAACATGACAGGCACGCGAATCTGGACCCTAATTGGATTCAGATTGTTGAGTGTCGTATAGTGTGGTCTCAATAACATATGACACACTTCAAATGTAGCTATCTCTTCTCAGATTTGTTTCAACAAATACACTGACTGCATTGGCTTTACATTTTACAAAATGGGTTCTATCATTTCTCGCTATATCGTCAGTGTAGAGTTCCATTTAACGTGGCCACTATGCTAGACTTGTACGGGTAAGTCATTGGCGTATCCTTAAAAGAAAAGAGAACTCTTGTAGCTGTGGGAATTGGTTGTTTTACTTAAACGTCTTTTTTCAACGATATAACAGTAAGAGCACGGCGGCTACTTCACCTAATGTTTATTTCCGTGCTTTCGCGTACATTTATTTACTCCACACAGCATTATTCCTATGTATCTTTCTAGTTTCACAATAGACTGTATTGCAATACGTGGTCGTGGGAAAGATAGTATCATTGTAAAATGGAACTATGTTTCAAAAGCTAAATAAAGTATATTGTCCCTTTATCATTCAATGCAAACAGTTGTATTGCTTAGAGGATTCGAATTAGGGATTCCATAGACTTTAAGTAGTAATTTTTATTTTAATATACATTTGTAAAAAATAGCTTTTGCCACGCAGAGTGTTAAGCCTCTTTGTCATTTTGAATGAAACTCAGGATAAGCTAAGTGAGTATTGTAATTGTATGACTTTGTGTTTAAAAATGTTTAATGTTGAGGAAAGACTATGTTGCTTATCGGTATGATTGGAAACTTAGTCATTGAATGATAGATATTAAGTATGATGTGGAAGTGATATATATATTTATTTCGGGAGTGAGAGATAGGTAATGTTTATATGTGTAGATTTAATTATTTTCTATGAGGGAGAGAGAGAGGGGATACATAGATTGAGTGAGTGTGTAGGATCTTTAGAGACCTTGGAATATTTAGTTGAAAACAAAAATACTATGTACTCGTCAAAGAACGGCGTGTTCTTTAACACAAATTACAATTGAAAATGTCGATCAATCAAACTAACTCACGGTCATTACATGCCATACCGGATAACGTTAACGATTTACACTTGCATCAGTATTGGCATTACCGAGGACAAATGCATTTGGAGATGAAATATCAAAATGTCTCTCCTAATTTCAAATTTCGATGATATCCCGAGGCGTCAGAAAATAGATGTGATCAAGAAGGAGTACTGCAAAATCAGAGAAAGTTAGAAAACGTATTAGAAGAATAAATCAGAGTGACTAGCGTGGTACGACCTACTCTCAAGGCAAATCATTTTTTTGCAATTTCCAACACAAAAACCCATAGATTACTTTGGAAGATCAGAAAAAACGTCTTTGTGTTTCAGAGGGGGGATTCTTTACAGCTATGATAAGGTCAGCCGGTAGTGAAAAGATACATTGCTATCATTCGATTTTTTTCTATGGAAATGTAACGAGACGCTTCTCATATATTAGGATGGAATTATTAGAGAGATGCTTTGATTTTCGTGATGACTATTTAATATTTAATGCTTAAATTTGATCATATTCAGAATATAGACGATTGTATATGCCATTGCAGCATTCGACTTTTATAGAAACCTATGGATAAACGAGACATTGATAAAGACATGCAATTTCTATATTTTCCACAATATTTCCGATATTGTATCAAAGTCGTGCTATCGATCGATGTTCCAGATGTTATAATATTCCTGTCAGAAGGTTTCAAAGCAGACGGCTGTTAAATTATCCCTTTCCCACATACAGCAAATACATGTATGCAGCAGACGACTGTTAAATTAATCCTTTTCCACATACAGCAACTATGCAGCAGACGACTGTTAAATAATCTAGGCACAACTGTGAAAAATCTCAATAAAAGAACGTTAAATTATTAAATATTGTTAAATACTGTTATTGAAAACATTTATAATTTAAAGGGAACACCATTGTAAGATCGTGATATAAATCTAAGTTTTCCAAAGAATTTTTAAATTCTTTGAAAGGGATGATACGTGTAATTTGTATGACAACGCCCACGTCTTCTTTACAAACACCCACTTCTTATCAAACAAATCCTTGTGTCTTTGAGGTTAAATTAAAAAACAAATCTCATAAACATTTTAAAGAGTTTGAATCATCTGAGAAAATATGTATGTCGAAAATTAAATGCATGAGTATGATGAAGAAGTTAAAATATTGTTGGAAGGAGAGAAATTGGTCAAAATGAGCTAAAAATCGTTTTCCCACAGTTTTTTTTTCAAAGTTAAGCTGCAGTAATTAAAATGTAACTGTATCAGGAACACGGGACAGATTTTTGTAGAGCAGTCAAGACTTCCCGCCTGAAAGAAAACAGTCGATTTTCTATTTCTATTTAGTAGGCTTTTACTTAATTATAATCGTTATAAACATGGGATGTCACTTAAGAACTATCACAAAATTCTTAAATGTGTTTCCAATAAAAACCAGCTCGGTGAATTATTTGTTTCCGTTTAAAAGCATTGAAAGCATTAAATTATTAGAGATGAAACAATTGACGCATTGTTTATTTGTCTTGGTACGATTATATCTTTAACCATTCATTTTTTCTGTATTACTGTATTTTACTTTGATCGTTCTAGCTTACAAGGGCTCGTTCAAAATTCGTGGAATTTTGAAATCAATAGCTTTGTTGCATGTTATCGCTAAAAGATAATGGATGTTATTTTCTAAATACGGAACTGTCTCCATATGAAAGTTGTTATAGTTCTTTAGATAGAGAAGGAAGTGCACTAAGTACGCAATATTCTCGTATATATACAAGTATGTAAAATACAATGCTTAAAATGTGTGATATCAAGTTGCCTAGTCCTTGGTAACACGTTTGACATCACCATTCATTAGGCACGTTATTCAGCAAACATCAGTTTTGCCGTATGAGCAATCGGCCAAGTAATTTTAAATCAGACTGAGAAAAATCTAACTCCTTATTCAAATTTAAAATTAAAACACCAGAAATTAATTAAAGAAACCATATAATTCTTCCTTATTGCTGTTTTAATATTTAACAGGCGTCATTAGTGGTGCATTTAAATTAAAACATGAGGTTTTTGTATTGCCCTTTGCATCACAATTTCAGATTTTTTATTTATGAAGCATAAAAGTCTTTCTTATAAACAAGTAGATATACATATATATAAATACTTTCAAATCCAACACAAATATGCATTCTTTTCAAAACAAGGCGGTTGACATACATGTTGACCTTAAGTGTTTATTGAAGGAGGCAACAGCCAATCCGCAATACCTACACGTCTACTAAGTATATGTTCGAGTTAATATTGCCGTGTAAATGTATTTTTTCACATCGGAATACACAAATTAAGTAGTAAACATTGAGAAATATTGAATGAAAGTTGGAACACTTTAGCTTCTGTGTCTCATATGTACACAATGTAATCTGGCACCTTTTCATGCGCACGCGTGACACCATTCTATTTTGAGCGGAGTAATTTACGAACGGCCTGTTGTAATTGTGTATGTAATTTCTTAAAACCAGTTAAAATAAAAGTACCTGAAAACAGGCTTTAGCGTGCAAGATAAATAGAGTATTACGTCCTCGAATTTTGACATAAACTTTATCTGACTCGGCTGGGAGATGTGATAATTGTTCAAACCTCATCAGATAAAGTTCATATCTTAAGTCAAGGACGTAATATTCTCTATATATTAACGAATCAACCTATATTAATAGAAAATCCAACAATATTGTTTCCAAGTACTGTTCATGTATGTAGTTTGCTATTACAATGCTTTAGTTTCAGATGTAGTACTTAGACAAAGTTTGACATAATAACAGAAGGACGTTACCGGACAAAAAAGATGCAAACGATTTGTCCCCTTTGTACTCTGTGAGGGATTAACTATCTGGGTTGTTATATAACCAATAACCAATAACAGTCAACGCAATATTATTATTATCAGACGAAAATCATTGTGTGTATATCAAATCTGACGACACCGCATAAACAGACCCTGCGAATTGTCCCTATATATTTAAACATTCATGAGCAGGTTCTTGGGTTTCTCTTCAATGAAAGCTCACAATATAGCAAACGTTAGTCCACCAAAGTTTCTTTATCTCCTGTATGTATAAGGGTATCATGTATCTCCCTTGCTGTTACCTAAAATATGTTGTAGGCGATAAGTTGAATGGCTATTGCAAATGTCAATTATTCATGACCTGTAATAGGGACACGAGTCATCATATCTATGCGAGCGTTTGATACTGCAGTGAAGATAAAGGTCTGGTTTTAATTGCCATACAGTCAACGTTAAATTTCCTATTACCTCTACACGAGAGTTAAAAGTTTTAATTCTGTAATGTCAAATGTCAATTTTACAATTAGCTATAGAGTTATGTTCTTTTTAACGCAAAAGTTAGGAAATGTTACGAATGTTCCCTATGGCGACATTGTTATCCTGATGTGATTATAGGATGTCCCTCTGACAGTTACAATATTTTACTGCATTGCATAATTTCCGGTTAAGGATTTATAAATTTCTTTGGTCTCGCGAGATATATCTAGCTTTTTTGCATGCGCCTCCGTTGAATCCGTTTTATAATGCTTATTCTAAAATGATGTGCATGGCTTTATATCGCATATTATTTACCGAACATTTTGAAGCATGGGCTCTGTATTTCTTTAAGGATAACCATTATAGTTCGGAAAATCAGACATTCTGTAACATTGTATTTAAATCATTCGTAACTTTACAAACTATATGATATAGATCGTGGCCAACCTCCAAAAACATGGGACTCTTTGTTCTTTAAACTTCTTAACCCGTGTTTGAAATATACTGGAATGCACGTCCATGTATTGAACAGATGGAATAAGTTTTACTTTAACAATCTCTTAATGAAAAAACAAAAATGATCCGCTTCAAACGATTGGTGACGTTACTGATATTGTATACAGAATCAAATCACGAGAGTTTGTCCATTCGCACAATGACGGTATTATCAGAGCCTTCCTGTCCGACGTCCTGTAATATAGCCATTGTTGTATCTTTTGAATGAATATTAAAAGTGTAACCCTTCTAAAGTCATTTCCATGCATTTTTCGCTATAAACAAACCTAATGGGTTCGATGGTTTCCGTAAGAAGTCGTAAGAAATTGGTTTTGTTTGTGGACTTATTGGTCATTTCTACCGGAAATGACGGACAAGTCTACTAACAATGCGAATTGTTTGCGACTTCGGATGAAAAGCGCCGAATCTTAATACTGTAACACTAACCGATATCATGCGGAAATCGCCGAGCACATTAAGGTTGTTCTGCGTTAAGTGAGACAGAGACGGACACAGCATAATATCCAATTTCGCCTGCTACGGCATTTGTTATTATATGGCCTGGTAGTTTTATTTTCTACAGACAAATGTCGCGTTCCAATTATCTAGGAAGATAATTATCATCCTTGGATGCCAGTATCGTGACATTTAATTTTATGACTTCTAGTTTTCTTTAACAGCTTTATGTACAGTCGGTTTCACAATTTACGATGACATTCACGATCCTCTATAGCAGACTGTTAACTGATGAAGTGCTGATATCTAAAGACAGAACGAAAAGCTTTCGTTGTTAAATACACCGCATTTTTACTTCTTATACGTTTCTAGTTTAGTTACATTTCATGTACTGATAGAAGGGAATAATACATAGATCATCACTACCAGTACATAGATAATTAAGTATACATCTCAAATAATTTCCATAAACTAGTCAATAAGATACAACATTAAGAAAAGTACAAAAAAAACATACCATTACCTTGAAACAAATTTAATAGAACTAGATGATTGTTTTACTTATACGTCTTTGTCAACGGTATGACAGTTAGAGCATGGCGGCTAGTTCACCTCATGTATACTTTCGTGTTTTCTCGTACATTTACTCCACACAACATTATTCCTATGTATCTTCCTACTTTCACAATAAACTGTTTGGCAATTGGTGATCGTGAGAAAGATAGTAATATTGTCAAATGGAACTACGTTTCAAAAGCTAAATAAATTATATTGCTTTACTTGTTTGATGTCTATATATTATTCAGTGCAAACAGTTATGTTGTTTAAAATATTCGAATATGGGATTTCATTGACTTAAAGAAGTAATTTTTTATTTCATACACATTTGTCAAAAATAGCTTTTGGCACGAAGAGGGTTTTAGCATCTTTGTCATTTTGAATGCGATTAAAGGATACTACATGACAAAACAATATATAAGTATTACAAAACATGCTTCAGAACAATACAATATAATGCAATATACATAATAGCATAACAAATAAACAAAATATAGAAAGTTTAAAATAAACAAATTTCGTAACAAAAGTCATTGAGTTTTCCGAAGAGTCCCATTTTTAGTTACGAAAATTGTTTACAATTTTAGATTTATATAAACAATGGAGTACACATTTGTTATACATGATTAGTTAAGTGAGTATTGTTCTTGAAGACTTTGTGTTTGAAAGTGATTACTGTTGAGGAACGACTATCACGGTTGCATGTCGGTATGATTGGTAAATTAGTCATTGAATGGTAGATATTAAGTATGATACGAAAGTGATATATATATTTATATAGGGAGTGAGAGAGAAGTAATGTTTATATGTTTATATTTAATTATTTTCAATAAGGGAGAGAGAGAGAGGGGATACATATATTGAATTAGGGTGTAGGAAAGAGGTCTTGTTTAATTTAGGAATATTTAGTTGAAAACAAAAATACAATGTACTCGTCAAATAATGGCGTGTTCTGTAATTAAAACCAATATTGAAAATGTCGATCAATCAAACTAACTCACGGTCATTACATGCCATACCGGATAACGTTAACGATTTACACTTGCATCAGTATTGGCATTACCTAGGACAAATGCATTTGGAGATGAAATATCAAAATGTCTCTCCTAATTTCAAATGTTCGATGATATCCCGATGCCTCAGAAAGCAGATGTGAACAAAAAGGAGTACTGCAAAACAAGAGAAAATTAGAAAACGTATTAGAAGAATAAATCAAAGTGACTAGAGTGTCACGACATACTCTCAAGGCAAATCATCTTTTGCAATATTTCCAACACAAAAACCCTTAGATTACTTTGAAAGATCAGAAGAAACGTCTTTGTGTTTCCGAGGGGGCATTCTTTACAACTATGATAAGGTCAGCCGGTAGTGAAAAGAAAATTGCCATCATTCGATTTTGTTTATGGAAATGTAACGAGACGCTTCTTATAGATTAGGATGGAATTATAAGAAAAGCCCCTTTGATTTTTGTAAAGACTTATTAATATTTAATGCTTAAATGTTATCATATCCAGAATATAGACGATTGTATATGCCATTCTCGTTTTATAAGGACAAGGAGAGTGTACTTAAGAAGTATCGTGAGCTTAACAAAGCAGCTCGCATGCAGCGTAACCATGACGACAACCATAGCGATACAGGGTCGGACCGGCAGCATGACGTTGATACCACTTCCGGTTCAAACGTTAAAGTCAGCGAGGACTTCCCGAAAAGAGCGAGGACAGTACGGGCTCTTTTGATACCATTTTTGAAAGAGGCTATTGCCAAGGGGAAAGACGCGTACCTACGATATGACAAACTTATAGTTAACCACCTTGTATATGTGTACGACAGTGTGAAAGAACGTCCAGTTCCGGTTACAAAATAGGATGTCGGCCAAATCCCAAATACCAATGATGTTTTTCGTCTGCCATCTGATCTAAACTCTAACGTTCTTGTTAATGGCATAAACTTCATAAATTCACGCTATGTTGAAAATGATAGCTTACCAGATACTGATGTTAAAATATGTTCATGGAATATTGAAGGGCTTAACAAATATGATAAAAATAAGTATTTCCAATCCTACTGTTTAAACTTTGATATAATCGGTCTTTGTGAAACCTGGGGTGTTTCAAATAATGAATTTGAAAACTTTCTACCTGGATATCTTAATTTTAACTTCTGTAGACCAAAGAAGAGTACAGCTATACGTGGTTCCGGGGGTGTAACAGTTTTTGTTAAAAACTGGCTGATTAAACGTGGCATTTTAAAACGTATATGTGACCATATATCTGAAAGTGTTGTGTTATTAATAGATGCAAAACCCAACTTTCATGTTAATGATATTATACTTATATTTACATATGTATCCCCAGAATACTCTTCTATTTACTCAAATGAAGATAATAATGGTATTGAAATTCTGAATACAAATATAAGTCAAATTAAAGGTAACTATCCAAATGCTGAACTTTTTTTGGCGGGAGATTTTAACTCACGTATTAAAAACTTAAACGATTTTGTATTAGATGACAATTTATTGTTTATATTTGGTGATGATGTGCCCTATCCTGAAGATGATTTTAATATGCCTAGATTGTCTAAAGATACAGAATTAAATCGTTTTGGTTTATCATTTATTGAATTATGTTGCACTTATAGTGTACATGTTTTTAATGGTCGCCTTTTTGATGATATTCCTGGTAACTACACTTGTTTAGCAAATAATGGAGCTAGTGTTGTCGACTATATGGCAGCCTCTACAAGTTTATTTAAATACGTTACACACTTTAAAATCGATGATAATGATGTGTCTGTTCATTTTCCTATTATCTGTCATTTTTCTTTCCCTACAAAACCAAATCTTAATAATCATATTGTTGATAGTGAAGAAAATATGTCACCATGGCTTAAGTATAAATGGAAGCCAGAACTTAAAGATATTTTTGTTGATAAACTTATATCTGAATTTCAACATTTTAATGAAACACGTAATAGTCAAGAAAACCGAACTTTGTCTTCGTTTCTACCAGATTTTATTAATATTTTCAAATTATCCGCTGACAATATGAAATGTAAACGTACCAAAAACTTATCGACTCAACCACCATGGTGGGATAATCAGTGTAAAACCCTTAAAAGGGAGAAAACTCGTTTTCTTCGACAGTTCCGTGTTTCAAATGATAGACATGATTTATTGAAATATAAAACGTCAAAAAATAAATTCAAGTCATTGTGCAACAACAAAAAGTATTTATATTGCAAAGTTAATCGAAAGATGTTAGTTGATTCTAGGAAAAATGCTAAACAATTCTGGAACATCCTGAAAAAAGGAAAAATTACAGAAAAAGTAGGTTCATTAATAACTTGTAATGAATGGCATGACTATTTTAAATCACTCTTAAACCCTATTGTGGTTGATAATAACGTTATCGAAGATGCCAATTTCTTGGTAAATGTAAATCATGATAATTTTAATTGTGAAGAACTAAATATACCGATTTCGGACTTAGAAATTATGCAAAGTATAAATAAGTTACATGCAAACCGGTCACCTGGACCTGACGGTGTATGCTTAGAAATGTATAAACATAGTTTTCATATAATTCTACCTTTTTTAAATGAGCTATTTAATGAAATATTTGAAAATGGAGATTTTCCTGAACAATGGAGTCAAAGTATTATTACCCCAATACATAAAAAGGGTTCCAAATCAGACCCTAATAATTACCGTGGTATTTCTTTAATAGATTCATTATGTAAAATATTTGTTAATATACTAACTATTCGTCTTACTAAATGGTGTGAAAATTATAATGTTATTGATGAGTCTCAGGCAGGATTTAGAAAAGGCTATTCAACAACAGATAATATTTTCAGTTTAATGGCATTAATTCAAAAGTATTTATCAAAGAAAAGGGGTAGGTTCTATTGTATCTATATAGATTTTGCCAAAGCTTTTGATAGTATACAGCATCAAAAACTATGGGATGCATTTTCTAGAAATAACATAAACGGAAACTTCTTAATTATCATTAAATCCATGTATGCAAAACTTAAATCCTGTGTTAAAGTTCATGACAAACTCACAAGTTTTTTTACATGTAATACTGGAACAAGACAGGGCTGTGTCGGTAGTCCGATAATTTTTTCTCTTTTTATAAATGATCTAGTTAATGTTCTTCATGAAAAATGTGAAAGAGGTATTTTTGTGTCTAATGACATAGAAGATTTAGTTGCTCTAATGTTTGCTGATGACGTTTCTAGTTTTTCTGAAACTGTCATAAATCTACAACACCAGATCAACTATATTGAGGAATATTGCAAATCTGTAAATATGAAGATTAATTTAAGTAAAACTAAAATAGTTGTTTTCAGAAATGGTGGTGTTTTAAAACAAACTGAAAAATGGTTCTTCAATAATGAACCCATCGAAGTTGTCCCATTTTATAAATATCTAGGTGTATTTTTCACACCGAAGTTAGTATGGTCAAAAACTCAAGAAACGCTTTCTCTACAGGGTTTAAAAGCATCAGCTTGTATTTTTAATTTTCAAAGACAATTTGGTCATATTGATCCAATTGATATGTTTAAGATTTTTGATTCTATGGTTAAACCTATTTTATGTTATGCATCAGAAATCTGGGGCTACAAATATGTTGATAAAGTTGAATCTGTACAAGTTAAATTCTGCAAACAATATTGTAATTTGTCACAAAACACTGCTAATTATTTTGCTCTTGGTGAATGTGGGAGACTACCACTTTGTACTATTTACATGACAAACTGTATTAAATACTGGTTAAAATTGACACGTATGGGAGATCACAGGTATCCAAAACATTGTTACTTAATGTTAAAACGTCTACAGGAATCTGGTAGGAAAACATGGGCAGGTTGTATTAAAGATATGCTTTTCCGATTTGGTTTTGGATACGTGTGGGTCTCTCATGATGTTGGGGATGACTTAAACTTTATTAATATTTTTAAGCAACGCTTAATTGATTGCTATTCGCAAAACTGGCATAATGATATTGAAACTTCAACAAAAGCCTTACATTATAAGTACTTTAAGACCCTACTTAATGTTGAACGCTATTTAAGCCTAGACTTATCATACAAATATAGGAAAGCTATTTCAAATTTTCGTTGCTCATGTCATAGTCTAATGATAGAAAATGGTAGACATATTGGAATTGATAGACACTTAAGATATTGCTTCTACTGCTTAAAGTCAAATACATATGTTATTGAAGACGAATACCATTTTTTCTTTGAATGTCCACTGTATAAAAATATGCGAGATATCTATTTTAAAGATTATTGGTTACAAAACAGTTCTCATAACTTATTTTACTCCCTTATGTCGTCTACAATAACAGATGAAGTTCTGTCAATTGCTAAATATCTATATCATGCAATGAATAAAAGAAAACAAGAGCTTAATGTCGTATGATTAGTAAATTATTTTGTCTTTAATGTTTAAATACTCCTGCACTTGTTATTTGTAAAACAATATATATTTGTCACTCTATTGTTAAATTGTATTTTTGTATTTTGTATTTTGGGCCAGAGGCCTATATTACTTGAATAAATAGATAGATAGTATCTATCATATCATTGCAGCATGCGACTTTTATAGACACCTATGGATAAACGAGACATTGTTAAAGTCATGCAATTTCTATATTTTCCAAAATAGTTCCGATATTGTATCAAAGTCGTGCTATCGTTCGATGTTCCAGATGTTATAATATTCCTGTCAGATGGTTTCAAAGCAGACGGCTGTTAAATTATCCCTTTCCCACATACAGCAAATACATGTATGCAGCAGCCGACTGTTAAATTATCCCTTTCCCACATACAGCAAATACATGTATGCAGCAGACGACTGTTAAATTATCCCTTTCCCACATACAGCAATTACATGTATGCAGCAGACGACTGTTAAATTAACCCTTTCCACCATACAGCAAATCTGGTGCAGACGACTTTGAAAAAATGACTATGAACAATCTCAATGAAAGAACGTTAAATGTTTTAATAATGTTATTCAAAACATTGTGACAAAAATAGCAATTGCTCATGATGAGCATTTTTTCCTTTTGCCAAAATGTTTTCAAACGTCGTCTGCTGTAAATGAGTCATATGTCGTCTGTATCAGGAAAAGGCTTAAACATGTAATACATGCATGTAAAGATTAAGCTAATGTAATGTGATTGTTTGTGACGATATTTACATGATAAGAACTGAGAATAATACATCAAATTACGTACATAGACATTACCTTTATATATAGTGACATATATGCCCATGGGGGCCGGGTGTTTTTCAAACAAACTCTAATTTATAGGTAACATCCATTATTGAATAAAGGGAGGGTCTCTGTTTATCTCTAATTTATAGGTAACAACAGTGTAAGATCGTGATATACTCTTGCTGAATGAGGGGAGAGTCTCTTTGTATCTCTAATTTATAAGTAAAAACGCTTGTTGAATGACGGAAGGGTCTCTTTTTTATCTCTAATTTATAGGTAACAACGCTGGTTGGATGAGGGGATGGTCTCTTTTTATCTCTAATGTATAAGTAACAACGCTTGTTGAATGAGGGGATGGTCTCTTCTTATATCTAATGTATAAGTAACAAAGCTTGTTGAATGAGGGGATGGTCTCTTCTTATATCTAATGTATAGGTAACAAAGCTTGTTGAATGAGGGGAGTGTCTCTTTTTGTATCGAATTGATAAGTATCAACCCTTGTTGAATGGGAGAGGGTCTCTTTTTGTATCTAATTGATAAGTATCAACCCTTGTTGAATGAGGAGAGGGTCTCTTTTTTTTATCTCTAATGTATAGGTATTAAGGCTTGTTGAATGAGGGGATGGTCTCGTCTTATATCTAATGTATAAGTAACAACGCTTGAAAAAAGAGGGGATGGTCTCTTCTTGTATCTAATTGATAACTAACAACGCTTGTTGAATGGGGGGAGGGTCTCTTTTTGTATCTAATTGATAAGTATCAACCCTTGTTGAATGAGGAGAGGGTCTCTTTTTTATCTCTAATTTATAGGTATTAACGCTTGTTGAAAGAGGGGATGGTCTCTTCTTATATCTAATGTATAAGTAACAACCATTGTTGAAAGAGGGGATGGTCTCTTCTTATATCTAATGTATAAGTAACAACCATTGTTAAATGAGGGGATGGTCTCTTCTTATATATAATGTATAAGTATCAACCCTTGTTGAATGAGGGGAGAGTCTCTTTATATCTCTAATTTATAGGTATCAACCCTTGTTGAATGAGGAAAGGGTCTCTTTATATCTCTAATTTATAGGTATCGACCCTTGTTGAATGAGGGGATGGTCTCTTTATATCTGTAAGTTATAGGTAAAAACCCTTGTTTAATGAGTAGAGGGTCTCTTTGTATCTCTAATTTATAGGTAACAACCCATGTTGAATGAGGAAAGGGTCTCTTTATATCTCTAATTTATAGGTAAAAACCATTGTTGAATGAGGAAAGAGTCTCTTGTTATCTCTTATTTATAAGTAACAACCATTGTTGAATGAGGGAGGGTCTCTTTTTATCTCTAATTTATAGGTAAAAACCCTTGTTGGATGAGGGGAGGGTCTCTTTCTATCTCTACATTATAGGTAACAACGCTTGTTGAATGAGGGGATGGTCTCTTTTTATCTCTTATGTATAAGTAACAACCTTTGTTTTATGAGGGGATGGTTTCTTTTTATCTCTAATGTATAAGTAACAACGCTTGTTGAATGAGGGGATGGTCTCTTTTTATCACTAATTTATAGGTAACAACCCTTGTTGAATGAAGGGAGGGTCTCTTCTAATCTCTAGTTTATAGGTAACAACCCCTTGTTGAATGAGGGGATGGTCTCTTCTTATCTCTAGATTATAGGTAACAACCCTTGTGGAATGAGGGAGGGTCTCTTCTTATCTGTAATTTATAGGTAAAACCCCTTGTTGAATGAGGGGAGGGTCTCTTGTTATCTCTTATTTATAGGTATCAACGGTATAAGGTCGTGATATAACATCAAGTTTTCAAAGAATCGTTAACGGCAATAGTATGACATCTAAATTCTTTGAAAGGGATGATACGTGTAATTCGTATGACAACGCCCACGTCTTCTTTACAAACATGCAATTCTTATCAAACAAATCAGTGTTGCTATGAGGTCTAATTAAAACAAATCTCATTAAACTTTTAAGGAGTTTGAAACATCTGAGATAATATGTATGTCGGAAGTTGCAAGCATGAGTATGATGAAGAAGTTAAAATACTTTTGGAAGAAGAGAAATTGGTCAAAATGAGCAAAAAATCGTTTTCCCACAGTTTTTTTTTTCAAAGTTAAGCTGCAGTAATTAAAATGTAACTGTATCGGGAACACGGGACAGATTTTTGTAGAGCAGTCAAGACTTCCCGCCTGAAAGAAAACAGTCGATTTTCTAAATGTTTGTTTAATATATGTTTCAAAATTTAAATGAGGACAATTTATTTAGTATGCTTTTACTTAACTATAACCGATATAAACATGGGATGTCACTTATGAACTATCCCAAAATCCTAAAATGTGTTTCCAATAAAAACCAGTTTGGTGAATTATTTCTTTCCGTTGAAAATTATAAAAAGCATTAAATTATTAGAGATGAAACAATTGACGCATTGTTTATTTGTCTTGGTACGATTAGATCTTTAACCATTCATTTATTCTGTATAACTGCATTTTACTTTGATCGTTCTAGCTTACAAGGGCTGGTTCAAAATTCGTGGAATTTTAAAATCAATAGCTTTGTTGCATGTTATCGCTAAAAGATAATTATTGTTATTTTCTAAATAGGGAACTGTCTCCATATGAAATAAAATGAAGATGAAATTTAATACCTCTATAGATAGAGAAGGAAAAGGCGCTACACTACGTACGCAATATTCTCGTATACAAGTATGTAAAATACAATTTGTTATTTTCCAACGACTATCGTTTATATGTATGGGTGAAAATAAGCGTTTTAATTTGATTCAGGTTAATTATAAATAGTAGCCTACGCTCTTCGACATATTTTAAACAAAGCCTGGTAGTGCTGACACCTTGTTGGTCGAATTATTACGAGCAAGAATATGATCGCACTATGACTAACTTAACGAAATGAAGGGAATTTCCAAAATAACAGACACAATAATCTAAAAGGATCGACATGAAAGCAGTTATTCGGTATATGTTGGTTGTTTTTCATCGTCTGATACATAAAGTAAGCTGACGATGGAGTATATCGAGTTAATGAATTTGGGATGGTTTGTTTTTACAGTGATTTACTCTACTTTCCACAGTTATGAGTAATATCACGGCGTGTCCTGTGTTTCTTTTTTGTATAATCTCCGGTTTATGATTTATAGCGCGTCCAGTCAGGTTAACTTAAAATATAATTGTTTATTTTAACCTGCACATGTTCCGACGCAAGTGCAAAGCTTGTCACGCGCAAATAAAAAATGCATGATTAAAATTCCAAATATTCTTATGGGACGTCACTGAAATATTGAGATGCGGAAGCGGGGCGGGATTTACTAACACTTCATAGAAAATTCGTGTAAACTGTGATATTTCGTTATTGAAATGATTAAAATCTGTATTATTTGTCTTTCTGTTTAGACAGTTAAATAAGTTTAACAGGAAAATTGCGTTGCAGTAGTGGTACCTGCCATCATATTGTCTTTTCGGAATATATCCGAGCCCTGGTAGCTCAGTCGGTAGCGACGCGAGCTGTCAATCCAGGGGTTGTGAGTTCGAATCCCGGCTCGGCCAACTTTCTTTCCGACGATTAACAAAAGTCAATGCAACATGCGTCATTCGTCTTCCACCAATGGGCTAAGTCTAATGGAAAGCAGCCAGTTGCTTGGGAAGAGTGTTGTGTGGAGTACTGGTGTGAGAAAACCAGGAAATGCATGAGTAGGTGAACTGGCCGCCGTGATATAACTGAGAAATTGTTTAAAACGGCGTCAAACCCCAATCAATCAATCTTTTTGGAATGTTTGCAAACTATTTGATATAGATCGTGGCCAACCTCCAAACACCAAGGACTCTTTGTTCTTTAAACTTCTTAACCAAGGTATGAAATATACCTGAAGGCACGTCCTTGTATTGAAAAGTTTGAATAGGTTTTACTTTAAGGTAGAACGCGCCTCTAAAAAGATATTCGCATTTCCTCATGACATTTTGCATCACCATAATACAGCATATGCCTAATAAGATATTGTTCTTACTTTTTTCGTATCTAAAACAGTTTTGAAACTATGAGACCTCACTGACTTGACTTTTTAGACGTCTCTCAATTGTCCCTCGTTAATACAACAACAGCTGATAGTTTAGTCAATTTTAGGTTGATAGCTGCGAAATTATATCACGATTTGCATCTTAAGAATACCTTCACGTACATGTAATTTTCTTTTTTGTGTCGTACGTTGAAATGAATAACGCGTCTATAACGTCACTTTTCAGAAGCGAAATGCCGTTGCGTTATGCTAAAAAAAAAGCGTGCTTTTCTTACATTTAAAAAGAATCAGTAAATTTAATTTTTGATTTTTTAAAATCTTTTTATTTAGAATCTTATTACAAATCGTTTGATATCAAGAAAAGTATACCTTACCGACATCGTTTTTGCACAATAGCAGTTTATCTCACCCCTTGATGGAACAGTGGTACATGATGCAGTTATATTATTCAGTCGGCAGTAAAATTTAATAATTATAGGTTATTTAACAGTGTTCTGTACAATACGGATATATATTTGGACGAGTACACAGCTTGGAAAATCATATTGGACGAGCCGCTAGGCGAGTCCAATATGATTTTCCAAGCTGTGTACGAGTCCAAATATATTCCGTATTGTACAGAACACTGTTAAATGATCTTTTTATTCTATACCTCGACTTTTTCCCCAAAATATATTTTGTATTGTGCAGAATAATGTTAAATGACCTTTTTATTTTATACCTTCAAATAATTTCTGACACAAAAAGTGTTTTTTGGTTTCTGTTCAATTACAAAGTCATCTATTTCAGAATCGGATAACATTTTAGTTTCAGTGTTACTCCTTGTTTGCAAACGACAATAATGATCCGGTGACAACAGGAGCTTTATCGTAACGCTTTATGTAGAGCGCCTGTCGATTCAGACTTTCATTCGGAACCTTTTCACGTGTTTCGGTCTTTATCATAGGTTTAACATGGGACCTGTGAATCGTACAATACGAAAAAAATACGGGTTATTTTGTACGCGCGTGCGTCCCGATACGGAAATATATTGTACGGTCACATGATTCGAATGAGCGTCTACGATTGGACGTATAAATTAGGTATAGAATAATATATTATATTCCAATTATTCAGATTTTAATATTGATGGACAAATAAGAATATATGGGTATATAATGATTTCAAATGTTATAATAACTATTTGAAATAAAAACTCACATAATGTTGAGTTTTTCATCCGATGCTTTCTATTTAATAAAGATATCAGATTTCAATAAATTATATTAATGCTGGAAAATGAAGAACATTAAACAATTAAAATGGTATCCTTTTAAAGTATTTTCTTTTTTCAGGTGACAATTTCGTAATGTATTAACACATTAAAAAATATTCTTATATAGCATATCTTCAGGCAATGAACTAAATATCGTGCAAATTGAAGAAGTTTATTATGATTAATCCGTTATCCTGATGTGTTCAGTAAAGTGTTGTTTAAATTGAACACCGTTTGATTCCTGTAGAAAAGTCGCATTTGCATCCGTGTTATGTGACCCCAACCTGAAATAATAATGACATAGATTCGTAAAATGAACATTTCTGTGTATTGAGATAATATAGTTTGTTTAAACAATACTAAGGTAAAATGCATCATTATATAAAGAATGAACAAAACGGTTAGGATTTCCTGACATTATGCGCAATGCATTGCAAAACAAATATTAAATAAACGAATAAATAGTAGTCATCATTTTCTTACCGGAAAGGCTGTTCGACCGCTTAAACCAACCTGCATTCTTGCTGGCAGTAACGGTAGTGTGAGCGTTCCCTACAACAAAATTCAAGGGAATTTAGGATAAGGCCATCAGTGCATAGTGCTCCACCCATTCTATTGTGCAAGCTTATCATATTCTCTGGAATGTGATGATTGACAACCGTCACCTTATTTGAATAATAGGCATTTCTTTGCTTCACGTCATCGTAATCACCCTCTGCCAGCCTACGTACAATTTCTTTTGATATATGACTCAAATGTGACCGTGGCCTGCGACGTATACATATCAATGACAGAACAACCGTACAAGTGTTAGATATTTAATGTACGAAGTTTGGAAGTAGATCAGTGGGAAGCCCGATCGAACTGTCCGGATGCACTGACTGATTTTGATATGTACAGATCCCAGAAGTCAATTTGTACCTTTTCTTATGAACTCATGCCAGCAATTATGTTATTAGACACATGTACACATGACTGTTTGTTATGTACATGTACACTAATTAAACATATCTTACATTTAATTTAACCATTATGTTCCTTATCAGTTCAAGCCGGCTCTATACCAGTTTTCATTTAAGCAGTGTCAGTTTACATTGGCGTTTTAAGACGGTGGGAAGGCTGTTGTGTTTCAATCGGTGTTTCGTACAGAAAGTCAACTTCATCTGTTAAAAAAAACCTCTTTTCAGTATATCTTAATACAACATTATTTTTTAATCAAAAGACAAATTCCTATTTACTTATTCAATGACGGATATAGAAGTGATTTAAGAAATATCCCCACTCTTTTGAAATCCCTTAAAACAGAAAAAGTACAACGTAATTAGTGGGAGCTCTATTGACTTTTTTAAACCCATTTCCGTTAGAATAAAACATTTTTGAGCCATCATAATGAAGGACATTTTACATTATTATGCAAGTGTTCAGTTCAAATTGTCTGCAGCAGACGACTTTGAAAACATTTAGTAAAACATATGGATATTCTCTATAAATGTAAGTCTCATTATTGAATATAACTGAAAACGTTGTGGCAAAATGGAAGATGAGTAATTTATTCCTGTTGCAATGTTTTAATATTCGTCTGCTTCAGATTGCGTCTACAATGGGAAAGGGTTTACTTTACCCTAATTAGTTAACACAATTAATGCATTAATACGCCTGAACATAACATATATTGGACATGTTCCATATCCGTGGTAGGGGTAATGCAAATGACACATGCCTGTTTTTAAATTTCGTTTGACCGGAATCATAATAATAATAAAAAATAATAATAATAGTAACAACGTGAATCGTCTACCGCTGGAAATGTAGAAGGGGTAACCGATCTCATCAAAGAGTTTCCGAGCGCACGTCCTTTCACAAGATTCACGTGCCTTTGTCTCTACAATCGACCCAACTATTCGGTCTATTCAAATTGTGTTAGTCTGCATTTTACCGGGCGCAATGTATCGAGGCGATACAATTGGGACTTTAATTGAGTAACTTATAGGATGTATTTAGATTTCTGTACAAATCACTTTCCCACATACAATAATAAATACGCTGCTTAAAACTTTCAAAACATTTCCAAAAAAAAATAGAACATTTAAATACTCAAAGAACAAAGATTACTTATTGAATATTGCGAAACTATTGTGAGAAATATAGAAATATTTCATAATGACCAATTTCACATTTTGCCACGATATTTTCAAAAGTTATCTGCTGTATGTTGAAAATGGTTAACAAGCAGGAGAGACATTCATGATTAAATTTGAGTTAAGGATGTTCGGGAATGTCCTCCCGCGAAATATAATTAATAATTCCCGGGAAAGTGCATGTGCAACGAAAATTATTGTTTTTCTCTCATAAAGAGTGTTATGCTTTATGGTTATATGCACATATATCCTTATTTAAAAATGTATAAAGTAAGATAATAAAAAAAGCTTTACCTTGCTGAAAGTGACTTGATGTTAATTGTAAAGGACATCTTCTTTCCTTTCGGTCGGTTGCAGACACAACGTGGGAATGCCGGCAGCAAAATTGTAACTTAGTTAAAAAGTCTAAATGTGTTTTCCTTTACAAAGTCTACGATATTTAAATAATTTCACAACTTTGACAGCTTTTGCAAAATGTTGTATGTCCACAATACTTGGTAGATAATCTTCTCTATTTGCTTGAGGTTTCTCGGTAACTTTCTCTAAGTTAAGTTATCTCTGATGAGTAGCTTTCAAGGCAAACCTGTCGTTTTAATGCATTTCACGCTCCATTATGCACTAGCGTAGGGGTTATATTAATTAATATTGTGGGAAAAAAAACGAAGTAGGCAAGGTATACTTTTCTTGATATCAAACGATTCGTAATAAAATTATAAATGAATAGATTAAAAAAAAGAAAGGCGCCTTTTCTAACGCGTAACGCATCGTGATTTCGCTCCAGAAAGGTGACGTTATAGACGCGTCATTCTTTTTAAACGTACGACACAAAGAAGAAGAAAACATGTACGTGAAGGTATTCTTAAGATGCAAATCGTGATATAATTTCGCAGCTATCAACCTAAAATTTACTAAACTATCAGCTGTTGTTGTTTTAACGAGGGACATTTGAGAGACGTCTAAAAAGTGACGTAAGTGGTATACTTTGAGGTCTCATAGTTTCAACATCGTTTGAGATACGAGAAAAGTAAGTACAGGGCATATGCTGTAGTATGGTGATGCGAAGTTTCGTGAGGAATTTCGAATATATTTTTAGAGGAGCGTTCTACCTCAATAATCTCCTAATGAAAAAACGAAAATGATCCGCTTCAAACGATTAGAGACCTTAGTGATATTGCATACATAATCAAATCACGAGAGTTTGTCCATTCGCATAATGATGGTATTATCAGAGCCTCACTGTTCGACGTCATATTATATAGCCAGTGTTGTATCTTCTGAATGAATATTAAAAGTGTAACCCGAATAACGTCGTTTCCATGCATTTTTCGTCATAAACAAACCGAATGGGTTCGATGATTTCAGTAAGAAGTCGTTAGAAATTGGTTTTTGTTTGTCGACTTACTGATCTTTTCTACCGGAAATACGGACAAGTCTACGAACAATGCCGAAATGTTTGCGACTTCGAACGCCGAATCTTAATACTGTAACACTAACCGATATCATGTGGAAATCGCCGAGCCCATTAAGGTAGTTCTGCGTTAAATAAGACAGAGACGGACATAACATTATATCCACTATCGCCTGCTACCCCTTTTTTTAGTATATGACCTGGTAGTTTTATTTTCTACAGACAAATGTCGCGTTCCAATTATCTAGGAAGATAATTATCATCCTTGGATGCCAGTATCGTGACATTTAATGTTATGACTTCTAGTTTTCTTTAACGGCTTTATGTACAGTCGGTCTCACAATTTACGATGACATTCACGATCCTCTATGGCAGACTGTTAACTGATGTAGTGCTGATATCTGAAGACAGAACGAAAAGCTTTCGTTGTTAAATACACCGCATTTTTACTTCTAATACGTTTCTAGTTTAGTTACATTTCATGTATTGATAGAAGGGAATATAGATCATCACTATCAGAACATAGACAATTAATTATAACACTATTGACAAGTTCTCTTCTATACACAAAGAAGGATTTGAGCGTGATCTGAATGCAGTATATCACTCTAAATTTCCCGAACTATTTTTGGCTGTTGAAATTCCCTCCCGCGTTTGTTTATACAACGTTTCTTATTGCGCATGCGTTACTAAGTTGGGCTTCTTGACATTTTTGACGAGCGTGCTGTGTAACAGCATACTGTTTAATGGTCGAAAACGTTGTGTTAGGAGAAGACAGTAACAAATTGCCCATGGTGAGTTTAAGAACAATTGAAAATAAATATAATAAAAATAAAATGTTCATTGACTGTTAATGAAACTGATTTCAAAATGTGTTGTTAGTTGAAAAAATCGAATACTTCCAAAACAAATACAATGGGGAGTAAAGATAGAATAGCCTACACGTGATTTTATCAAGGAAAACAACGTCATGCCAAAACATAGTTCCCCCTTAATTTGTTTCCCTTTAAGTTATAAAAAAGTGCTAGAATTGAAATAGATTTTGAGTAATATACCGGCTCTTATATCACGATGTGTCGTTCAGGTGTTTATAAATAAACACTCAGGCCATTCGACCTTAGTGATTTATTACTACACACATGAACTCCAAATCGTGATATTCGAGCCTGTATATCACTCAAAATGAGATATATTTCCTAAGTATACATCTCGAATAATTTCCATCAACTAGTCAGTAAAAATACAAAATTTAAAAAAAGTACTAAAAAACCATTCCTTTACCTGGAAACAAATGTAATAGAAAAACGAATCAGTAAAACCAATATACCTCGAAACGAATGCATTACAATACATGCGTGACCTCTCGACAAAGGTACATGTATATAGCAGAGGTTTTTGCTTTATTAGTCGCCGGGCAGAAGCCCGCGACTTCTATTTTTAATAGGTTTTCGGAAATGACATGGGAGGGGGGATTATTATTAGAAAGAAACACATTTAGATGTCTTAAACATATTACAATTGTGTTTGTTTAAAAACCCTAAGTAATGACACATCTAAAATGAAATAAATCTTCCGATGTTTTAGGTATTTTCAGTTTCTTTATTTTGACTCGCATTTATTTTTGTTTATTTTATTAGTCGCCGGGCAGAAGCCCGCGACTTCTATTTTTAATAGGTTTTCGGAAATCACATGGAAGGGGGGTTTTTTATTAGATATTTTTTTTTTAAATGTCTTGAACATATTACAATTGCGTTTGTTTAAAAACACTACGTTATGACACATCTAAAATGAAATAAATATTCCGATGTTTTAAGTATGTGCAGTTTCTTTATTTTGACTGGCATTTTCGTTTTTGTATTTTATTTACGAAGACAAAACAGTCCCTATTAGCTAGACTGCGATACTTTATTTTCATAAACTATGTAATCAAAAGGCGATAACTACAAACCTTTACGTCGCACAGTCTATAATTTGTTTACATACGCGCACCTGCTTGCGATATCGATATGAAAAATCACGTCGAATTCTCCTTTTAATAGATAAGTATCAACATAAACTGGTAACAGAAACAAAAATAAGAAATAATTTGTGAAAATATGTCTCAAATATAAGCCTGTTTATCGGTCGTGAACGTCGAAACGCCTTTTTCTCAGTTCGTGACCTAGTTTCATATTGCCAAAATGTAAACAAAGCGAAGTAACCGGAAGTAAAATGTAAACTTAGAAAAGTGACTTGGTTTGCAGACAAAAAATGTCGCACGACAAATTGATTTTTCTTAAACGTCACGAAACGAGTGCATGGGTCGAATGTAGGAGAAAGAAAGATAATATAGAAATGCTTTTCTCTCTCGAATGCAGTGGAATAAAACATGCGCTAAAGCTTTGCCTGATTTTTTATTCACTTTCTTCGATGTCTGACACTACGACTCGATGAAGCCTGACACGAGGGTAAACATTTCGAAAGAATGCTCAAACACCTTATTACAGATAGATAGCTAATATTACACACTTAAATGATAAAATATATGTGATATTAAATGTTGAAACAAATTAAGAGAAGAACAAACTCTGATAAACAATAGATTTAGAAATAAAGAAAATCTGCTCTTTCGCACCCAATTAATTTCATACTTGCCACATATATTGTATGCATCAACGATTTAGATAAACAATTTAGCTGATATATTGTTACAAGTGTGGTCTACTTGTGAAATAATTAGTATTAAAAAGGAGGAAGTTCATGTCTTCAGCAATTTAACCGTTTTCTCAATGTTTTAAGCGATTAAAGGTTTTCATTGTTGCTTCAGACATGGAAAGGGTTTAATAGCTTTTTATTGCATGTAGATTTAAATCCCAAAATGTATTAATTTGTTGTTGTTTTTGACAAATACAAAACATCCAAAATCCTGACCAAAAGAAATCCTGAAATTTGTAGATCTATGTGGAATTTCAAAAATCCTGAAATTAGTCCTTATGAAAACATTATGTGTATGTTTAGACTAATGAAAGTCAAGAATACATGTGTGTTAAAAAATAAATCAATGCAGTCTTTTCCGGCGACATTGATGCCTTGCATCAACTTTCTCTTGTTTACGAAGACAAAACAGTCCTTATTAGCTAGACTGGTATACTTTATTTTACACTATATACTACATGTAATCAAAAGGCAATAACTACAAACCTTTATGTCGCACAGTCTAATTTGTTTACATACGCGCACCAGCCTGAAGGAGACTGTTTGTTACGTGTAAATATCGAGGTGAAAATGGCCTTTTAATTGCAATTTTAACTTACTGAATGTTATTTTCATGTTCAAAGAGATGTCTTGATTTGTGAAGAAAGCATTTTATAATGTTTATCCATGTATATCTAAAATATGAACTGTTTCTAAGCTAAAACTGTTGATCGCGTGACTCGCGAATACCAACTGCGTAGATCAATCTCCTTTGCAGAGAGCCGCTATTTACACTCACTTACAAATAGTAAAGCATAGGTGATTTAAAATGTTTATTTGGTTCGAAACAAATGAAGAAAAGAACAAACCGAGATAAAACTGGTTTTAATAGAAAAATTACTTTGAACGAACACTCTCTGCCTATAAAGAGAGTTTCAAGAACGACACCTCTGCGAATAAGAAATAATTGGGTCTTTCGTACACAATTATTTCGTCCTTGACAATTTTAAATGTGTCATTTAATTCCCTAAAGGCATATTGCTTCCGATCTGCATATTGTTATACATCATTGACACAAGGGGCTCATCATAATATGATGTTAAAACATGAGTAGTTTGTTATTTTCATTATAAAAAAGGAAGGAAAGAATTAAAATAAATTAACATGTTGTAGGGCTCAGTTTATGTTCGAAATTAAGTTTAAATTATACAACAATTTCAATGAGATTTAACTGTTTAGTTGATATTATATTTCGAAGGTGGTCTAATTTATAAATATTGGACTACATTTCAACATTTGTTAAAGTATGATATAATTAGGATGCCAAGTTAATATCATTTTGAGAAAAAGAGAACACTCATGTCTTCAGCGATTTAACCCTTATCTCATTGTTTTAAAAGTAGATTGCTGCAAAGGTGTCCACTGTTGACTTTAATAGAGGAAAGGTAAAATGACGTGCTATTGCACGCAAATCCTAAATTGTCTGTTTTGTGGTTTTATTGGAAAAAAAATCAAATATTCTGACAAACATCTTGAAATGTGTATGTGGAATTCACAAATCTTATAATTATGCCTTAATGAAAGCACTGTATACATACTAAGACTAATGATTGGCAAGATTACTCATTTCCATTACTGTTTATGATCAATAATTAGTTGGTTGTGTATGTATGGTCAACCTACTTTGGAATGGAGATTGATCATAAACAATGAAAGGCTTCAATTATCATTCACTTCGTTGACAAAACAATGCAAGTTATGATACATTTTCACTTGACCCTACCCCTGATGTTCCAATATGCCCCTCAGTTGATAACTGTTTATTCAACTACTATAATGTTAGTGTTATGCAAAACTGCACTATGGATATCCGGCGACATTGATGCGTTGCATCAACTTTCTCTTGTTGTTGATTTTTATCAAGTTTCAATAAAACAAGTGACCGTATCAGAGTATCCGCAAACATTAGGTGAAGCATACACTCGCAAAGTAAGATTAAACGTCGAAGCTTGTATCAATTGAAGTTTGTTAACGCCCTCACACTTTAAATGTGATGGATGTATGCGTTACTGCAAGCAAAGAGAAAGAGATGATAGGGTAAAAACATCAAGGGAATCAAAGTGACTTATGCTACGACTTTCTCTTAATTCAATTATAAAGATAAAACCGTATCGTTAACTATGCCTTTTATTTATCGACAAAATATATATACTTTCATTTAGCCAGCTCGACTAAAAAAGAAATAAAACTTCATCATGATAAAAACAAATATAATTGTTACAAAGAACACATTCTTCATTGTGTTTATTTTTACCCGAAGATTCCAAGAAAGAACTAAACTCGAGACGTATTGAAATGCTTTTGTAAAAGTGCTTAGTGTAAAGGGTTAAATATAAATTGATAATTTGAGTCCCCTATATTGGTTTAACTAGATGATATATTATATTTAAAGTATATCCATCTCCCTGCCTGTGTGTTAATCTGACAATCAAGAGTATTGGTTATAAAACAATTATAGAAACTAACTTCACATTATTCAATTGTGTGAAACTTAAAGCTTATGCTCAATATAAATGTTTATATATGCTTCACTATTAAGGTCATATTTTAAGACCAAATCTCAATAACGGTATCAACAATGTCATTCGAACTTCATAACTCCGTAAATAACTCCGTAACTTGATGTCATCATAAATGAGTTACATGTAAATACAGTGGACTCGTGTCATCTCGCTGTTATCATAAATGAGTAACATGTAAATACAGTGGACTCGTGTCAACTCGCTGTCATCATAAATAAGTTACATGTAAATACAGTGGACTCGTGTCAACTCGCTGTTATCATAAATGAGTTACATGTAAATACAGTGGACTCGTGTCAACTCGCTGTTATCATAAATGAGTTACATGTAAATACAGTGGACTCGTGTCAACTAGCTGTTACATATAAATACAGTGGACTCGTGTCAACTCGCTGTCATCATAAATGAGTTACATGTAAATACAGTGGACTCGTGTCAACTCGCTGTAATCATAAATGAGTAACATGTAAATACAGTGGACTCGTGTCAACTTGAACTAGAGAGGGACTCGTACATTACTTCGAGTTATCAACGTGTTAAAGAGATTCCTCGAGTCATGCTTAGTTAATTCATCTATCATCACTTTCCAATTTCGTTTATAGTTAAATGTTGATTATGAAACGTAAAGCATATGTGCGAACATGTCAATAAAACAACACAGCTGCAATTCTGAAATATCGTCTTAGCAATCAGAACGGCTGCTTCGCTCGTTTTTGAAAAGACAGATCCGTTCAAGAAATTGGTACGAGTTAAATTATATAAGCACATTCAAACTATAACATGATAAAGTTAGCATAAGTTAACTGCAGACTGGTATTAATGTCTTCAGATAAATACGATTATCAATTCTAGCCACAGGTGCCAGTCTCTTTTAAAACCTAAAAAAGCATTTGACTATATATTGTCAATATATAGTCAAATGCTATTTTAAACAAGACTGGCACCTTTGATTCTTGCAAATCATCATAGTTTAACAAAAATGACCTGGGTCTTCTTCAATCGGTTGTTCTAAAGATCTGACATCTTTTTGAAAGAAACCAAACGTGGATCCAATTCGAGCGTTCTCCAGAATGAGAAACAATTTCGATCTAAATATGTATTGGGAAGTTAGTCTCGTCTATAACGTTGTCGTTTGCATGGAATTTTTAGTGAAAGTTTTGAATAATGATAAGGTAAAAATTGTGCCGCAAAAATATACCCTTTTATTTCTTATGAAGTACATGTATCATATGTAACTCAAAGGATATTGAGTATCGTTAAATGAGCGGCGATCTGTGAATACTGACCGTCAGACATTGGCGATCAGTGTCGATCCAGATCAGCAATCGCAACCGTGCAGTCTGATCTGACTCTTCATTGTCCGCCAATTATTCATAGACATTTCCTTAAATAGTGTCCGTTGTGATCTTTAGCATCTGTTTATTAACATTTAACACATGATTGTGCAATAATTACGTTCATTATTTTGTTGGAGCAATGTTATGTTGTCTTGCTAAATTTTCTAATATGTAGTTGAAAACAAAAATACAATGTAGTCGTCAAAGAACAGCGTGTTCTTTAACTAAAAGTACTATTGAAAATGTCGAACAATCAAACTAACTCACTGTCATTACATTGCCGTACCGGATAACGTTAACGATTTACACTTGCATCAGTATTGGCATTATTTAGGACAAATGCATTTGGAGATGAAATATCATAATGTCTCTCTTAATTTAAAATTTCGATGATATCCTGAGGCATCAGAAAGCAGATGTGATCAAAAAGGAGTTCTGCAAAACCAGAGAAAATTAGAAAACGTATTAGAAGAATAAATCAAAGTGACTAGGGTGTCACGACCTTCTATCAAGGCAAATCATTTTGTTGCATGTTCCAACACAAAAGCCCATATATTACTTTGGAAGATCAGAGGAAACGTCTTTGTGTTTCGGAGGGAGATTCTTTACAGTTATGATAAGGTCAGTCGCTAATGAAAAGAAACATTGCCATCATTCGATTTTTTTCTATGGAAATATAACGAGACGCTACTTATAGATTAGGATGGAATGATTAGAGTGATCCTTTGATTTTTGTAAAGATTTATATTAAATTTGATCATATCCAGACTATAGACGATAGTTATATTCCATTGCAGCATTCGACTTTTATAGAAACCTATGGATAAACGAGGCATTGTTAAAGTCATGCAATTTCTATATTTTCCACAATATTTCCAATATTGTAAAGTCGTGCTATCGTTCGATGTTCCAGATGTTATAATATTCCTGTCAGATGGTTTCAAAGCAGACGACTGTTAAATTAACCCTTTCCCTAATACAGAAAATACTGTTATTGAAAACATCTATAACTTATAGGTTACACCATTGTAAGATCGTGATATAAATCCAAGTTTTCCAAAGAGTCTTTACATTATTTGAAAGGGATGATACTTGTAATTCGTATGACAACGCCCACGTCTTCTTTACAAAACACCCACTTCTTATCAAACCAATCATTGTGTCTTTGAGGTTAAATTTAAAACAAATCTCTTAAAACTTTTACAGAGTTTGAAACATCTAAGAAACTATGTATGTTGAGAATTGCAAGCATGAATATGATGAAGAAGTTAACATACTGTTGGAAGAAGAGAAATAGGTGGAAATAAGCAATTATGCACTTTTCCCACAGTTTTTTCAAGATAAGGTGCATTCATTAAAAAATGTTATTGTATCAGGAACACAGGACAGATTTGTGTAGAGCAGTAGGACAATTTATTTAGTAGGCTTTTACTTAATTATAACCGTTATAAACATGGGATGTCACTTATGAACTATCACAAAATCCTAAAATGTGTTTTTAATAAAAAAAAAAACCAGCTCGGTGAATTATTTGTTTCTGTTGAAACTCATAAAAAGCATTGAATTATTAGAGATGAAACAATTGACGCATTGTTTATTTGTCTTGGTACGATTAGATCTTTAACCATTCATTTGTTCTAGATTATTGCATTTTACTGTGATCGTCCTAGTTAACAAGGGCTGGTTCAAGAATTCGTGGAATTTTGAAATAAATAGCTTTGTTGCATGTTATCGTTAAAAGATAATGGTTGCTATTTTCTAAATACGGAACTGTCTCCATATGAATGAAAATGAATATGAAATTAAATAGCTCTTTAGATAGAGAAGGAAAATTATTAAGTACGCAATATACAAGTATATAAAAACAATGCTTAAAAGTGTTTCTTATCTTCCATCTTCTTTCGTTCAATGTATGGGTGAAAATAAACGGTATAATTGGATTCAAGTCTGCTTAATTATAAATAGTAGCCTTCGACATTTTAAACAAAGCCTCGTAGTACTGACAACTTGTTGGTCGAATAATTACGAGCAAACGTATGATCTCACTATGACTAACTGTAACGAAATGAAGGTAATATCCAAAATAACAGACACAATATTCTAAGAGGATCGACCTGAAAAGTATTCAGTATATGCTGGCTGTTATTCACCGTCCGATAAATAAAGTTCGATGAAGATTGAGTATATCGAGTTAATGAATTTGGGATGATTTGTTTTTACAGTGATTTACTCTACTTTCCACAGTTATGAGTAATCTCACAGCGTGTCCTGGGTTTCTTTTCCATTTGATGTCGCACATATACACTTCCGCTAGCCCTGACCATTACTGATAATTATATATTCAAAGAGACATTCATGCTGCTTATCAGATATTGGCGGAAGTATGGTTTATAGACACATTTACTGACCAATTAATTTGTCGTGAAGATGTAGGAAATTGAGGTCTTCCATTTCGGTAAGAAGGTCGTGATTAGTTAATTATACCTATTTGTGTTACATGTCGCCCATATACACTTCCACATGTTATTAACTAAATACTGATCGTTTGAGTTCCCACATGCACTATTAATGACATGCAATACATGTATCAAGATAAGTAATGATTCAATTCAGTTTAGTACGATCTAAATTCAATGGTCTAAACAAAATAATTGGTGATATCAAGTTGCCTAGTCCTTGGTAACACGTTTCACATCACCATTCATTGGGCACGTTATTCATCAAACATCAGTTATGCCGTATGAGCAATTGGACAAGTAAATATAAAGAAAACCTGAAAAAGTCTTACTCCTGATTCAAGTTTAAAATTAAAACACCAGAAATGCATTAAAGAAACCATATAATTCTTACTTAATTGCTGTTTTAATATATAAGAGGTGTCATTAGAGGATTTCAAGCGTTTTGAAAATGATGCATTTATATTAAAACATGAGCATTTTGTATTGCCCTTTGCATCACAATTTCAGATTTTGCATTCATAAAGCAAAAAAGTCTTTCTTATAAACAAGTATATATATACATATATATAAATACTTTCAAATCCAACACAAATATGCAAAACATTGTGTCCCCTTTGTACCCTGTGAGGGATTGACTATCTATGTTGTTATATAACCAATAACCAATAACAGTCAACGCAATATTATTATTATCAGACGAAAATCATTGTGCGTATATCAAATCTGACGACACCGCATAAACAGTCGCTGCAAATTGACCCTATATATTTAAACATTCATGAGCAGGTTCTTGGGTTTCTCTTCAATGAAAGCGCACGATATAGCAAACGTTAGTCCACCAAAGCTTCTCTGTCTCCTGTATGTATATGGGTATCATGTATCTCCCTTGCTGTTACCTAAACTATGTTGTAGGCGATACGTTGAATGGCTATTGAAAATGTCAACTGTTCATGACCTATAATAGGGACACGAGTCATCATATATATGCGAGCGTTTGATACTGCAGCGAAGATAAAGGTCTGGTTTTAATTGCCATACAGCCAACGTAAAATTTCCTATTACCCATACACAAGAGGTAAATGCTTTAATTCTGTAATGTCAAATGTCAATTTTACAATTAGCTATAGAGTTATGTTCTTTTTAACGCAAAAGTTAGGAAATGTTACGAATGTTCCCTATGGCGACATTGTAATCCTGATGTGATCATAGGATGTCCCTCTGACAGTTACAATCTTTTACTGCATTGCATAATCTCCGGTTAAGGATTTATAGCGCGTTCTGTCAGTTTAATATAATATGTAATTGTTTATTATAACCTGCACATGTTCCGACGCAAGTGCAAAGCTTGTCACGCGCAAATAAAAAAATGCATTATTAAAATTCCATATATTCTTAGTGCACTTCACTGAAATATTGAGATGCGGAAGCGGGGCGGGATTTACTAACACTTCATAGAAAATTCGTGTAATCTGTGATATCTCGTTATTGAAATTATTAAAATATGTGTTATTTGTCTTTCTGTTGAAACAGTTGAGTTAAGTTTAACAGGAAAATTGCGTTGCAAAAGTGTTACCTGGCTTCGTATTGTCTTTTCGGAACGTCTGCAAATTGATATCGCTCTCAATATGTGGTCTCTTGCATGCTCCTCCGTTGAATCAATTATATATTGCTTATCCTACAATGATGTGCATGGCTTTATATCGCATATTATTTACCGAACATTTTGAACCATGGGCTATGTATTTCGTAAAGGATAACCATTATAGTTCACTAGATCGGACATTATGTAAAGTCGTATTTAAATCATTCGTAACTTTACAAACTATTTGATATATATCGTAGCCAATCTTCTAAAACCAAGGACTCTTTGTTCTTTAAACTTCAATAACCATGTTTGAAATATACTGGAAGGCACGTCCTTGTATTGAAAAAAATGGAACATGTTTCACTTCAACAATCTTCTAATGAAAAAACAAAAATGATCCGCTTCAAACGAGTGGGGACCTTAGTGATATTGCATTCATAATCAAGTCACGAGAGTTTGTCCATTCGCATAATGATGGTATTATCAGAGCCTCACTGTCCGACGTCATATTATATAGCCAGTGTTGTATCTTCTGAATGAATATTACAAGTGTAACTTTAATAACGTCTTTTGAATGCATTTTTCGCTATAAACAAACCTAATGGGTTCGACGATTTCCGTAAGAAGTCGTTAGAAATCGGTTTTGTTTGTGGACTTACTGGTCATTTTCTACCGGAAATGACGGACAAGTCTACGAACAATGCCGAATTATTTGCGACTTCGGACGAAAAACACCGAATCTTAATACTGTAACACTTACCGATATCATGCGGAAATCGCCGAGCACATTAAGGTAGTTCTGCGTTAAGCGAGACAGAGACGGACACAACCTGATATCCAATTTCGCCTGCTACGCCTTTTGTTGGCGCCCTGCGGAAGTGCGGAGTCAGTATGAGATACGTTTCAATGTTGTACCACGGGGTGACGTAATCGAAAAGGGAGCAACCAACACTATTATTGTAAAGAAAAACTGTGTTATATGTTAGGAAAAAAAACAACGTTTATGAATGAAAAAATTGTATTAACTGACTTAACAACAATATACAAAATACGTATGTCTTCTACCGTTCTTACAAAACTTTAGACACATTTCATTTTTATTTAATAACTGTTCCGCAACTTCCGCAACTTCCTAGGCTACGCGTTTTTATAGGTTGGTTTACGGAGTGCACCTTTCCCCAACTTCCAGAATCTCAAAAAAAGGTTTCGGAGGATGTTTTGTTTACTATTTATTTATGTTGTATTTCTAAACTTAAAACGTTTTCTTGCTATATGTGGACTATACATGTGAACTTTTTCTTTTAATTTCATAAATACTCAATTGTTATACTTTCTTTAATTCGCTTACACAAACGACTATTTTAAGAATTGAATTTTAGAAGGGGGATAACTCTCGAGTACAAAGGCTATAGAACATTTCGACCGTTAGACTCGGGTAGTTAATCCCATTGGCATGTTCGAACAAGGAACTCTAACAACTTCCCAATTCGCTACCTCTACTAAATCTTAAAAGATTAGTTGTTAAAAGCTCACAAAAAAATATGTTAATATATGTATATAAAATTGCATTTAAACCTTTTAAATTTACATCATATTTTTTGTTTATATACTCCCGTCTTTGTTATCATACTTCTGCTAAACTGGAAGGAGAATAAACTTCACGCTCTCCTTCCAAAGCTTGTGTCATACTTAACTTATAACTAGAGGCCTTAAACCTTAATTTATGCACCTATGTGGTTTTTTTTCATATAATTGATCTAGTTAGAGTAGATTTAAATCTGTTATAGGTAAATTATTAAGAAACTTCAGCTTGTATGACACATCAAAGTTGCAGTCAATGTTAAGCAAACTGTAAACCAAATGGTTTCAGGACTAAACTTGACATTTCACGACTCAACTTCACATCCTGACTATCACATAGATCGCAGCATATAAAATGTCTATCCTTCCGTCAAATTTGACCCTTTCTGCCCTTGATAACTTTTTATTATAGGCCGCCTAAGGCTATGATAGCCAGGTGAGCAATGTAGTCACATCTTGGTATTCTTGTTTAAAATAAAGTGACATTGGGCCTTCTTGTCCGAAATATTTACATCTTGTCTGTTTACACGTTATTTAAATGTACTTAACTGCATCTGTTTCCTTTAAGTCATGCTTCGAAATTATGCGCGGCGTCTTTGATGCTTTGCATCAAAATTCGTCCTGTTATTATATGGCCTGGTATTTTTATTGTCTACAGACAAATGTCGCGTTCCAATTATCCAGGAAGATAATTATCATCCTTGAATGCCAGTATCGTGACATTTAATGTTGTGACTTCTAGTCTTCTTTAACGGCTGTATGTACAGTCGGTCTCACAATTTACGATGACATTCACGATCCTTTATAGCAGACTATTAACTGATGTAGTGCTGATATCTGAAGACAGAACGAAAAGCTTTCGTTGTTAAATACACCGCACAATGACTTCAAATACGTTTCTAGTTTAGTTACATTTCATGTAATGATAAAAAGGAATACATAGATCATCACTACCAGTACAAGGATAATTAAGTATACATCTCGAATAATTTCCATCAACTAGTCAGTAAAATACAAAATTTAAGAAAAGTACAAAAAAGAATACCATTACCTCGAACAAATGTAATAGAACAACGAATCAGTAAAACAGAATCTACCTCAAAACGAATGCATTACAATAAATGCGCGGACTCTCGACAAAGGTACATGTATAAAGCAGAGGTTTGTGCTTTATTGTTGATTTTTACCAAGTTTCAATAGAACACGTGTCTTGTGCTTTCTTGTTGATTTTTTACCAAGTTTCAATAGAACACGTGTCTGTGTAAAAGTATCCACAAACATGAGGTGAAGCATACATTCGCAAAGTAAGATTAAATGTCGAAGCTTGTATCAATTGGAGTTTGTTAACGTCCTCCTTAATTAGTCGCCGGGCAGAAGCCCGCGACTTCTATTTTTAATAGGTTTTCGGAAATCACATGGGAGGAGGGATTATTATTAGAAAGAAACACATTTAGATGTCTTGAACATATTACAATTGTGTTTGTTTAAAAACACTAAGTAATGACACATCTAAAATGAAATAAATATTCCGATGTTTTAGGTATTTTCAGTTTCTTTATTTTGACTCGCATTTATGTTTTGTTGTTTTATTTACGAATATAAAACAGTCCCTATTAGCTAGACTGGTATACTTTATTTTTACACTATATACTACATGTACTCAAAAGGCGATAACTACAAACCTTTACGTCGCAGTCTAATTTGTTTACATACGCGCACCTGCTTGAAGCGTGACTCGCGAATACCAACTGCGTAGATCAATCTCCTTTGCAGAGAGCCGTCTCTTTACACTCACTTACAAATAGTAAATCGTAGGTGATTTAAAATGTTTATTTGGTTCGAAACAAATGAAGAAAAGAACAAACCGAGATTAAAACTAGTTTTAATAGAAAAATTACTTTGAACGAACACTCTCTGCCTATAAAGAGAGTTTCAAGAACGACAACTCTGCGAATAAGAAAGAATCGGCTCTTTCGTACAAAATTATTTCGTCCTTGACAATTTTAAATGTGTCATTTAATTCCCTAAAGGCATATTGCTTCCGATCTGCATATTGTTATGGATCATTGACACAAGGGCGCTCATCATAATATAATTTTAAAACATGAGTAGTTTTGTTATTTTCATTATAAAAAAGGAAGGAAATAATTAAAATAAATTAACATGTTGTAGGGCTCAGTTTATGTTCGAAATTAAGTTTAAATTATACAACAATTTCAATGAGATTTAACTGTTTAGTTGATATTATATTTCGAATGTGGTCTAATTTATAAATATTGGACTACATTTCAACATTTGTTAAAGTATGATATAATTAGGATGCCAAGCTAATATCATTTTGAGAAAAAGAGAAAACTCAGCGATTTAACCCTTAACTCATTGTTTTAAAAGTATATTGCTGCAAAGGTGTCCACTGTTGACTTTAATAGAGGAAAGGTAAAATGATGTGCTATTGCATGCAAATCCTAAATTGTCTGTTTTGTGGTTTTATTGAAAAATAATAAAATTCAAATATTCTGACAAACATCTTGAAAAGTGTATGTGGAATTCACAAATCTTATAATTATTCCTTAATGAAAGCACTGTATACATACTCAGACTAATGATTGGCAAGATTTCTCATTTCCATTACTGTTTATGATCAATAATTAGTTGGTTGTGTGTCTAGTCAACCTACTTTGGAATGGAGATTGATCATAAACAATGAAAGGCTTCAATTATCATTCACTTCGTTGACAAAACAATGCAAGATATGATACATTTTCACTTGACCCCACCCCTGATGTTCCAATATGCCCCTCAGTTGATAACTGTTTATTCAACTACTATAATGTTAGTGTTATGCATAACTGCTCTATGGATATCCGGCGACATTGATGCATTGCATCAACTTTCTCTTGTTCACACTTTAAATGTGATGGATGTATGCGTTACTGCAATCTCAGAGAAAGAGATGATAGGGTAACACATCAAGGGAATCAAAGTGACTTATGCTACGACTTTCTCTTAATTCAATTATCAAGATAAAGGCGTATCGTTAACTTATTTTTTTTCAAAATAATGCATTTCTTTATAGGCAAAATATATGCTCTCATTTAGCGCCAGCCCGACTAAAAAAGAAATATAACTTAATTGGGATAAACAAATATATAATTGTAACAAAGGACACATTCTTCATTGTTGTTTTTTTACCCGAATACTCTAAGCAAAAACAAAATTCGAGACGTATTGAAATACTTTTGAGAAATTGCTTGGTGAAATGGTTAAATATAAATTGATAATTTTAGTCCCCTATATTGGTTTCACTAGATGAGATATTATAATTAAATTATATATATCTCCCTTTCTGTGTGTTTATCTGACAATCAGGAGCATTGGTACTAAAACAATTATAGAAACTAACTTCACATTATTCAATTGAGTGAAACTTAAGGTTATGCTCAATATCAATGTTTATATATGCTTCACTATCAAAGTCATATTTTAAGACAAAATCTCAATATCGGTATTAACAATGTCATTTGAACTTCATAACTCCGTAAATAACTCCGTAGCTTGATGTCATCATAAATGAGTTACATGTAAATACAGTGGACTCGTGTCATCTCGCTGTTATCATAAATGAGTTACATGTAAATACAGTGGACTCGTGTCATCTCGCTGTTATCATAAATGAGTTACATGTAAATACAGTGGACTCGTGTCAACTCGCTGTTATCATAAATGAGTTACATGTAAATACAGTGGACTCGTGTCAACTCACTGTTATCATAAATGAGTTACATGTAAATACAGTGGACTCGTGTCAACTCACTGTTATCATAAATGAGTTACATGTAAATACAGTGGACTCCTGTCATCTCGCTGTTATCATAAATGAGTTACATGTAAATACAGTGGACTCGTGTCATCTCGCTGTCATCATAAATGAGTTATATGTAAATACAGTGGACTCGTGTCAACTCGCTGTCATCATACATGAGTTACATGTAAATACAGTGGACTCGTGTCAACTCGCTGTCATCATACATGAGTTATATGTAAATACAGTGGACTCGTGTCATCTCGCTGTTATCATAAATGAGATACATGTAAATACAGTGATCTCGTGTCAACTCGTTGTTATCATAATTGAGTTACATGTAAATACAATGGACTCGTGTCAACTCGCTGTCATCATAAATGAGTTACATGTAAATACAGTGGACTCGTCCCAACTCGCTGTCATCATAAATGAGTTACATTTAAATACAGTGATCTCGTGTCAACTCGCTGTTATCATAATTGAGTTACATGTAAATACAGTGGACTCGTCTCAACTCGCTGTCATCATAAATGAGTTACATGTAAATACAGTGGACTCGTGTCAACTCACTGTTATCATAAATGAGTTACATGTAAATACAGTGGACTCGTGTCAACTCACTGTTATCATAATTGAGTTACATGTAAATACAATGGACTCGTGTCAACTCGCTGTCATCATAAATGAGTTACATGTAAATACAGTGGACTCGTGTCACCTCGCTGTTACATGTAAATACAGTGGACTCGTCTCAACTCGCTGTCATCATAAATGAGTTACATGTAAATACAGTGATCTCGTGTTAACTCACTGTCATCATAGATGGGTTACATGTAAATACAGTGGACTCGTGTCAACTCACTGTTATCATAAATTAGTTATATGTAAATATAGTTGACTCGTGTCAACTCGAACTAGAAAGGGACTCGTAAATCACTTCGAGTTATCAACGTGTTCAAGAATTCCTCGAGTCATGTTTAGTTAATTCATGTATCATCACATTCCAATTTCGTTTATACTTAAATGTTGATTATGAAACGCAATGCATTGGTACGAACATGTCAATAAAACAACACAGCTGCAATTCTGATATGTCGTCTATGCAATCAGAACGGCTGCTACGCCCTTTTTTCGAAAGGACAGTTCAAGAAATTGTTACGAATTAAATGATATATGCACATTCAAACATTTAACATGATCAAGTTATCATGAGTTAACTGCATACTGGTATTAATGTCTTCAGATAAATACATATCCATACGATTATCAATTCTAGCCACAGGTGCCAGTCTCGTTTAAAATCTGAAAAAGCAAATGAATATATATTGTCAATATATAGTCAAATGCTATTTTTAGATTTTAAACGAGACTGGCATCTGTGATTCTTGCAAATCATAGTTTAACCCAAATAACCTGTTTTTTCTTCAGTCGGTTGTTCTAAAGATCTGACATCTTTTTTAAAGAAACCAAACGGGGATCCAATTCGAGCGTTCTCCAGAATGAGAAACAATTTCGATCTAAATATCTATGGGAAAGTTAGTGTCGTCAATAACGTTGTCGTTTGCATGGTTTTTTATTGAGCGTTTTAAATAATGACGCCGCGGATGATTTTGAAGCATGTCTTAAAGGAAGCAGATGCAATTCCCTGCATTTAAATAACATGTGCAAAGAGACAGGATGTAAATATTTTGAACAAGAAGGCCAAATGTCCCTTTATTTTGAACAAGAAGGCCAAATGTCCCTTTATTTTAAACGAGAAGGCCAAGATGTGCCTATATTGCTCACCTGTTTACCGTAGTCTATAATAATAGGTTATCAAGAGCAGAAAGGGAGAAAGAGTCAATTTTGACATATGAATTAGATGTTTTACATGCTACGATCTATGAGACATTCAGCATGTGAAGTTTAGTCAGGCGTGAAATGACAAGTTTAGTCAATTGGTTTGCTTAACATTGACTGCAACAATAATTTATCATACAGGCTGAAGTTTCTTAATCTTTTACCAATAAACAGTTTTAAATCTGCTCTTACAAGATTTAGAAGGAGAGGGGTGGGTGGGGGAGGGTTATTCTCCTTCCAGTTTAGCAGAAGTATGATAACAAAAACGTGAGTATATAATCAAAATATACAAAGTAATTTTAACAAGTTTAAAGATATTTATTATCAAAATTGAGCATTTATGAAATTAAAAGAAAAAGTTCACATGTATAGTCAACATATAGCAAGAATACAATGGTCTGAAAACAAACTGTATGGGGAGGAACGTTTTAAGTTTAGAAATACAACTGAATTTTATAAATAGGCAAAAACATCCCCCGAAACTTTTTTTAGGGCCGTAAACAATTAAAAAAGCATAACCTAAGAAGTTGGGGAAAAGTGAACTTTTTTTCTGAGTTTTGATGAATCGGGTCAGGGCCGTAAACCAAACTATTAACAAAAGCGTAGCCTAGGAAGTTATTAAATACAAATTAAATGTGTCTACAGATTTGTAATAACGGTAGAAGACATACGTATTTTGCATCTTGATGTTTCTTAAATCAGTTAATACAATTAATTGATTCATAAAGGCTGTTTTTTTAAACATATTATGGTTGCTCCCTTTTCGATTACGTCACCCTATGGTACAAAATACCTATTTAATACTGACGCCGCGCTTCCACGCTTACAAGATGTGTCAATATGTATGTACATGTACTGTTGCGAATGGCTCTTTCTCGTGTCTGAACAACCATGTTAAACGTGTACTTCATCTATAATAACAATTTACGGGTAACTGCATAGCAGAACATCACCAGTTTCGAGGCTTCACATTCGTTTTTTGGAAAAAGCATTAAAATTGTTATTGACTTATTGACATCCATAGCTTCTTTTAATTGACGATAACTCGACTTCACAAATTACAAGACTCATCCGTTTTTATTTCATTTAACACAACGACTTTGAAATAAATACCGTGCAAGCGAGATCGTTCATACGATTTCAACGAACCTAGCACTAAGTTGTTAATTTGATTACAAGGCAACCAAAGAAATCTATTCTGGAAGTGCTTGAAACTACTCTGTCGAAGAATGAATCCCCATTGTGGAAAAAATTAACATTATCTCTCCTTTCAATTGACTTCAGATATTGGTTAAGTGGTAGGAACATTATCTCATACATCACTGGGACGATTTAAGATCCGGAATGAATGTAAATATAGTTCAATAACACGGATATGAGGCGCATTCATCAACATAGATACATCTCTAGCGACATTATCGTTCTATCATCCAACACGAGGTCAAATGGATTGTCAATTCGCCTCTCACAAATCGAAAGATGAAGTAAGACGCAGATGAAGATAAAATGAATAAATTATCGATGTATTTTATTATATAAAAAGAGAAATTGCATTCGTTGACTAGTTTCAGAGAGTCCGCCTCGAATACAGGAACACAGGGTTCAATTCTGTGACCGGTATACCAATTCTAAATTGGTTGTAGTGGCTTCTGGCAATTGTGCTCCGGAGTGCGGGGATAGCAATACGACTGGTGCGCTTGAATTAGGATATCGCGTCAAAGATCATGTGTAAAACAAACAGACAACGTGTTTCTCGAGAATTGTAAAAATCTGCCTTGGTCGAGTGATAAGCTTCCGGAATTTTATACCGGGTGTTTCTCCCGCGAAGCTGACATGGTTCTTTACCGTTGGAAAATTATTGTTTCCCAACTTTATTAAATACTCATACAAATATATCATATCTTTATGTACATGTGATTTTGCAAATGAATATGAGATATTGAAACAAGATGTAAACATTTAGATACAATAGACGTTATATTTTTTCTGCAATGTATTTGTACATATACCGCAATAAGGGACCATCTGCCTTTCAGCATTCCCTTGTGTGGTCTCTTAACCCTTCCCACATATAGACGTTTGATGAGCCTCTGCATTGTGACAAAAAGACAAATTGATTAAAACGAGCGATATCTCCTTTAGTTGCAATGTTTTCAAATAATGAGACTAATTTTACTTTTTTTATAGAAATCTTCCGACTTTTTACCTAAATTATTTCAAAGTTTTCTGTTGCAGACATGCTGTATATGGAAAAGGGTAATATTAAAAGGCTCAATGGTATTTATTTCGATCCTGGAGGTCGTATTCAACTATAGTGAAGGATCTACACCGGAACCTTAAAACTCTGATATATGTAACATGTGTATGGGTTTGGTCTATTAGTACAAATCAAAAGAAAGCCTTCCTCATCTCGCAGTTTGGCTCGATCAATAATTTGAATTTACCGACTTCACCCAATGTTGCCCCTTGGGAGGTATTGTTTGACATTTCAAAACTGTCTGTGTTTGTTTTTTTATCTACGGATCGACGCACCCACTACTTTTGGATCTACTGATGTAGGCGTAGTGCCGAAACGTTTAGTAAAAGAATATTATAAGCAAAAAGTGATATCAATTGTTTTATTATCATTTGAATATATATATTAATGAAATAATAAATCATGTTTTAAGGCATATCTACAGCTATTTTGTATATACATGTATAACTGTACTACAAGTCGGAAGAAAAATAAACATTTAGCGAAACGGTCAGAGCTCTAGATAATGGGTATTTTTTTCATGTCCTTATCTCATTATTTGACACTCAAACTCTTTGTTGTGGGTACTCAACATAATCGTATTAGCAAGACGATTCTTTGATCCCAACAACATAGGGTGCGGAAGTGTTATAAGAGAAATATTGCGGGGGAAAGACCAGTTTGCTCATCCTTATCTAGTCCTCTAAAAACCTCATACTGTATTACCCATTGCTTAATCGGCTTTCTTTTATTCATAATTGAGCTGTTCCGGAAGAAAACCGACATTGTGGACTCTGTGTAAAGTGTTGACCCGGATCAGCCTGAGCATGCTGCACAGGCTTACCCAGTTAGACACTTTCCGCCTCCTGTGTATTTTCTTTCTGTTTCAGGAATCATTACTCTATACCTCGATCCCCCTGAGACGGAATGTATTGGCTTGGATTAGTCTGCGCGGACTGCGCAGGCTGATCTTGGTCGATACATTACGCAGATGCCATAATGTTGGTTTTCTCGCGGGAATGTTCATATTCCAGACATAAGATTATACAAACAGAGCTGCGTCTTGTGATTTGGAGTCTTGGTATATCTCCGTTACGGTTAGAGTAATCTGCCCCTTTCCATTCCATTATCGGCCAAGGCATACAACAAGTATTTGCACTGTGCACATGGTGAAGCATGCAAAAGGATTACAAGACGAATTTTGATGCAGAGCATCAAAGGACGCCGCGCATAATTTTGAAGCATGACTTAAAGGAAGCAGATGTCAGTACATTTAAATAACGTGTGAAAACAGACAGGATGTAAATATTTCGAACAAGAAGGCCAAATGTCCCTTTATCATAACCAAAAAGGCCAAGATGTGCCTATATTGCTCACCTGGCTACCATAGCCTATAATAAAAGGTTACCATACAACATGAAGTTTCTTAATTTTTTACCAATACACGGTTTCAAATCTGCTCTAACTAGATCAATTAGATAAAAAAAAACATCACATAGGTGCTTAAATATTAACATGTAATGTCTCTAGTTATAAATTAAGTGTGACACAAACTTTGGAAGGAGAGGGTGAAGTATATTCTCCTTCGTGTTTATCAGAAGTATGATAACAACAAGAGACCCAAGAGGGCCAGTATCGCTCCACTGCCAATTAAATCTTCAAACAGCCCCGCGCCCTGGTTGCCATGTTTTTTACCAATCAACATGGCTTGAAGGAATCTTATAGAGGGTCATATATATATATATATATAAAAGATTTTTTAAGTTTTCACTATAACCATATTATAAGGCAAAAATAGCTCTGCCCTCTGGCGGCCATAGTTTTCGACCAATCAACTTGGCTCGAAAAAATCTGAAAGAAGGTCACCCAAGCAACATTTCTACACAATTATTTGAAAATCGGCCTGATACCTACGGAGGAGAAGAAGATTTTTTAAGTCTTCATTGTTTTTTCTTTCGGAAACCAGAATTTTGCATGGATCCCAAACAGTTTGAGGAACTAAGGAGAGATCATTGAGAGGATACTTCCTATGAAGGTTCGTCCTAATTGGTCCAGTGGTTAGGTAGGAGAAACAGTTTGAAGCAAAACGTTTACGGACGGACGGACGCACGCATGCACGCACGTACGTCCAAAAGGCGTTTGTTGGGTGTTTTCCTTTGATGTTCTCTTGTTGGGTATTCCCAACAAGCACATGGTTTATTCCGTAATTATCCCCCCTTTACGGAATAAATAGCAATAATATGTTAATTAGATACCCATAACACAATTGTATATAAAAAAAAACACTTATCAAAGTGTCTTATAAGGGTGGTGGCTGGGGTTTACGAAAAAACACTATCCAACAAGATTACTCTCGTAAGTACGCACTCACGCACGGACGCACTCACGCACGCACGAACGCAGGACGGACGATTCCCCATGACATAAGCTCGACTGGCTTTCAGCCAGTGGAGTTAAAAACGGAAGTATATAAACAAAAAATACGATATCGCAAATTTCTGAGATAACGAGAAAAAAAAAATAATAAAAAAAAAAATCGGAAATGTTCGAACATATTGATTTTTTTTTTTTTTTTTCGATATCTCGAACTTTCCGATATCTCGAACTTTTCGAAAAAGAAAATTATATTTTTTTCGATATCTCGAACTTTCCGATATCTCGAACTTACCTTTTTTTTTTCTTTTTTTTTCCGATATCTCGAAATTTTCGGTATATCTCGAACTTTCCGATAAAGTTCGAGATATCGAGAAAAAAAAAATTAAAGATATCGAAAAGTTATTGGAAAGTTCGAGATATCGAGAAGAAAAAAAAAAAAAAAAATTAAAAAAAAAAAAAAAAAAAAAAAAAAGATATCGGAAAGTTCGAGATATCGAAAGTTCGAGATATTGGAAAGTTCGAAATATCGAAAGTTTCGAGATATCGATATGTTCGATTTGTCAATAAATGTTCAAGTTAAAAACATTCGTTTTATCAATGTATTCGAGATATCGATGTGTTCGAGTCATCGGTATGTTCGAGATATCGATATGTTCGAGTTATCAATATGTTCAAGTTATTTGACCAATAAGACATTCGTTTTTTGCGTGTACAATGGCCTCAGACAAATTTCGTACCTAAACCTCTTAATTTGCGAATGTCTAATCGAATGTCTAATGTCTAACTGATCAATTAGACATTCGTTTTTTTTAATGTACATTGATCTCTGATGAATTTGGTACATAAATCTCTTAATTTGCAAATGTCTAATGTCTAATTGACCAATTAGACATTCGTTTTTTTAATGTACATTGATCTCTGATTAATTTGGTACCTAAATCTCTTAATTTGCGAATGTCTAATCGAATCTCTAATGTCTAACTGATCAATTAGACATTCGTTTTTTGCATGTATAATGACCTCCGACGAATTTGGTACCTAAATCCCTTAATTTGCGAATGTCTAATCGAATGTCTAATGTCTAACTGACCAATTAGACATTCGTTTTTTGGATGTACAATGACCTCCGACGAATTTCGTACTTAAATCTCGTAATTTGCGAATGTCTAATGTCTAACTGACCAATTAGACATTCGTTCTTTTAATGTACAATGACCTCCGACGAATTTGGGTTATAGATCTTGTAATTTGCGAATGTCTAATCGAATGTCTAATGTCTAACTGACCAATTAGACATTCGTTTTTTGAATGTACAATGACCTCTGACGAATTTGGAACCTAAGTATAGTAATTTGCGAATGTCTAATGTCTAACTGACCAATTAGACATTCGTTTTTTTAATGTACAATGACCTCCGACGAATTTGGGTTATAGATCTTGTAATTTGCGAATGTCTAATCGAATGTCTAATGTCTAACTGACCAATTAGACATTCGTTTTTTGAATGTACAATGATCTCTGACGAATTTCGAACCTAAGTATAGTAATTTGCGAATGTCTAATCGAATGTCTTATGTCTAACTGACCAATTAGACATTCGTTTTTTGCACGTACAATGACCTCCGACGAATTTGGTACCTAAATCTCTTAATTTGCGAATGTCTAATCGAATGTCTAATGTCTAACTGACCAATTAGACATTCGTTTTTTGAATGTAGAATGACCTCCGAGGAATTTGGTACCTAAATCTCTTAATTTGCGAATGTCTAATCGAATGTCTAATGTCTAACTGACCAATTAGACATTCGTTTTTTGAATGTAGAATGACCTTCGAGGAATTTGGTACCTAAATCTCTTAATTTGCGAATGTCTAATCGAATGTCTAATGTCTAACTGACCAATTAGACATTCGTTTTTTGAATGTACAATGATCTCTGACGAATTTGGAACCTAAGTATAGTAATTTGCGAATGTCTAATCGAATGTCTAATGTCTAACTGACCAATTAGACATTCGTTTGTTGCACGTACAATGACCTCCGACGAATTTGGTACCTAAATCTCTTAATTTGCGAATGTCTAATCGAATGTCTAATGTCTAACTGACCAATTAGACATTCGTTTTTTGATTGTACGTTGACCTACGACGAATTTGGAACCTAAATATCGTAATTCGCGAATGTCTAATCGAATGTCTAATGTCTAACTGACCAATTAGACATTCGTTTTTTGCATGTACAATGACCTCCGACGAATTTGGTACCTAAATCCCTTAATTTGTGAATGTCTAATCGAATGTCTAATGTCTAACTGACCAATTAGACATTCGTTTTATGAATGTACAATGACCTCCGACGAATTTGGGTTATAGATCTTGTAATTTGCGAATGTCTAATTGAATGTCTAATGTCGAATTAGACATTCGATATTTAACATTTGCGATTTTTCTGAATGTCTAATTGAATGTATAATGTCTAATTAGACATTCGATAATCAAAATTAGCGAATGTCTAATCGAATGTCTAACGTCTAATTAGACATTCGAATATTTTTTTTGAATGTCTAATGTCTAACGTCTAATGCTCTGCCAACTTCACACACTTTTTATGAATAGGCAAAAACATCCGGCGAATTTTGGGCCCGTAAACTAAACAATTAAAAACGCGTAGCCTAGAAAGTTTGGGAAAAGTGAACTTTTTCTCTGAGCTTTGATGAATTGGGTCAGGGCCGTAAACCAAACAATCAAAAACAGCGTAGCCTAGACAGTTGGGGAAAAGTTATTAAATACAAATTAAATGTGTATAAAGTTTTGTAATAACGGTAGAAAACAAACGTATTTTGTATCTTGTTGTTTCTTAAATCAGTTAATACAATTTATTGATTCATAAAGGTTGTTTTTTTCAATCAAACAACAGAGGTTTTTTTAACAATAATAACATTGGTTTCTCCCTTTTCGATTACGTCACCCCATGGTACAAAATTAAAACCTATCCCATACTGACGCCGCGCTCCCACGCGGCGTCAATGAGAACCAAACCGGTTTTAACATTTCAAACGCCGAGGTTAGCTTGATTCATTATTATGTTTATTCCAAACATCAAGTTGTTTGTGTACTATGTATGCATACGAAAACTATTGTTTGGTTGGGTTTTTTTTTACTAATTTACTAAGTATGCGATATATAAGGGCAAGGTGACCAATCTAGCCATGCTAGACGCATTAATAAACCAAAGTACGCCGGGTACCAGGCAGGCTACGTTACAGTATTACATCAATGCAATAATATGTACATTTATTGGTGCTACATTTCTACCATATTTCGTAAGTATTTAAATGTAGAACTTAGTAATATGTTGAATGACGGTGAAAGTTCGTGCGAGATTGTGTAAATAATGATAATTATAATAATAATAATAAATGTTATTGCATAAAACATACATACATGTTTATAGCAAATATATTTTAACACAAAGACATGAATTTCGTAAAGGAAACATACACTTTTCGGAAGAGCAAATTAGTGGTGATTGTAGGTGGATAAATTTTAAGTCCTGATAAACATTGCCTCATAAATAAATCTACTTGATCAGCTTATAGTTGTTTCAGATATGAACATATAACATAAATATAACGATTGCCCGAGTCTTCACTTATCTCATCTTCGTCAAGACACCTTAAATGTATAAAATACACGTAGCCTGATTATTTTGTCAGAGAAACACACACTAAAGGATTATAATAATTTTAAGCCGCTTCAGTCAATTTTCAGTTATTTCGCGACGTGTAATCCCTGTGTAATTAACAGTATTACTGGTACCTTTGTACTGACACCATAAAGGCAGTCGTAATGCTTACTCCCAAATTGCTGAACATATTATCAGACTGCGTGAATTCGCTGATTGATTTTGATCTATCTACGGTGCTCACAAATGGCGCCCGGTTGATTTTGATCTTTCTACGGTGCTCACAAATGGCGCCCGGTTGATTTTGATCTATCTACGGTGCTCACAAATGGCGCCCGGCTGATTTTCGCAGACCGCCGATGATATTGTTTAATACGAAATAAAGTCTTCTATTATTACTAAATACCAAGTATATATTATTTACATTAAAAACCACTGCTGGTTCTTAAGGCAAAGACAAACGGCGTGGAACATGGTGGGGAATAAAACAATCAATTGTTTAGCATTAACTGCAGGTGATGACAGGGTGTTGTAAGTTTAAGGGGAGCAATTTGAAAGAAGCAATTATCGCATGGTATTTTGTAATATGATATGAGCCGTCCCGCGAGAAAACCAACATTTTCGTCTCTGATCAGCTTAAGCATGCCGGATAGACACTTTTGGCCTCCTGCGGATTTTTTGTTTCAGGAATCATTACTCTATACCTCTATCTCCCTGAGACGGAATGTGTAGGCCAGGATCGGTCTGTGCGGACTGCTCAGGTTAATCTTGATCAATACATTACGCAGAGGTCATGTTTTCTCGCGGGACGGCTCATATAGTTTAGTTTTTGATGTGTTTGCCCTAAATCTATGAAGCCCTCCATATAGGTTAAATCTGTTTTGTAACGTATGGTATGTTATAAACGGCGTTTTACTCCCATTTTACCAGTATTTTAATCACACTGGGACCGACCGCCGGTGTAGTGGTAGACCCTCCCCCTCGGGTGCGGGAGGTTGCAGAATCGATCCTCGACCGGGTTGACCGAAAACTTTAAACACTTTTTTTTATACCTCCTTTGTGCACAGCAATATTGGGATATCATTACAACTGACTATCCGGTATCAAGATAAATCGTCCAGTCGTACATGTAACAAACCCAGAAACCCCCATGATATAACTGAAACATGTTGAAACCGGCGTAAACACCAAACAATCAATTCAATGAATCGGTCTCACCCCGGAGTTCTCTTGGTAAATTGTCAGTACAACCGGTGCAATCATTCTGACAACGCTTAACCCTTTCCCTCGTAGGACAATTCTGCAGCAGACGACTTTTAACATATCTTATCAAGAGATACAAAATCTCTATAAATGAATGGATAAAAGTTGAAAACATTGTGGCAAAAGGAGAAATTGCTCGTTTTGAGCAATTTCTTCTTTTGTCACTATGTTTTAAAAAAGCCGTCTGTCAGAAAGCGTCTATATGTGGGAAAGGGTTACGTCGTTGCAATCATTCTGACAACGGTTAAGTCGTTTGCAAAGCTATCCGCAAATATGTAAATCAAATAGGGAAGTCACTACAAAGAACAATCTTTTAAAAACATATGAATCGACCCGTGTTTCGAAGCCGGGTTTATCGGTTTGACTCTAGAAGCAAAATACACTGAAGTGTTTATAAACTTGAATAAACTATTCATTTTCTCTGATACAGATGAAGTATGACGGTTTTACAAGAGACGAATTTCGACCACAATTTGAAATAATATGAAATTGCTCCTAATGAGCCATTTCTCCCTTTGCCGCAATGTTTTCATTATTCTTTCATTTATTGAAAAAATTCCACATTTCTGGGAACATACGCCGCCTGTTTCAGATGTGTTTGTAAGTGTGAACAAGTTAAGCATACGTATCTTGTTTTCTAGGTAATTTCCGATAAGTGGTAAAGAATGTAAGCTCTCGACGATGCAGAATTAATATTAACATTAATAGGCTTGTCGGAACAAGATAAATGACAACGCCTGGCCACCGACAGACAAGTAATTCATTGCGCAATTATACTATTATTGTATACTTACAACAGTTTTTGGTAGACTTGCGCATGCGCAGAGGCTGCCATAGTCATAGTGAGTTTGAAGTCACGTGATGTATATGCCCTTCACCACCAACAATTAAGTGCAATAACAAGTCTTGTAAGTGTAAATATCATATTTAAAGTGTACACAATTATTTAGATATCACTACGCCAATATAGCACTGCACCGCGCAATTACCCTTTGTAAATTGTATCCCTTTTTTCACTATCGGCAGAGATGTAAACATCCACTCGCCCGCTAGCATAAGCGAGTGGAATGAAGGATCGGCTAGTACGAAATTCTAGGCGCTAGTCCATACATATTCGTTCATGTCCTTATTCATAAAGATTTTCTTTCTCTTTGTCTCAGTCCATCTATTCCTTCGATAACGATTAACGATGACTTGCATTTTGGATAGGTGCTTTCGACAAGGTCCGCGTCTAAAGAAACAAATTTCATCAAATGATTTGAGCGCTTTAAATCACTTGTTTATAAAGCGTTTAGAATACTTTGATTATAATAGGCAGAACGAATAACGAATAAATCTTGCAAGAAATCGATCATTTCTTTCGGCCAAAATTAGGTAAATGACCCGCGGATATTGGTTGTTACAACATAACTGATTCATCCTTTTATTCTAAATTTGTATTACACAGTTCAAAATTAGATTTTGACAGTTTGTTCGTTATGATTTTGACGCGATTCAAGATTTTGACGCGATTATTTCGTTCATAGAGTTGATTACTAACAGATGACTAAGTTAATGATGGAAAGAACATTAACAAGTTAAGTTAAGCTAAAACATGCACAGGCAGGCGAGTGTTTCATTAGGATAAGTGCAACACTCAATTCCCAATCCTGCTTGCCCTTTAACAAATCACAACCCACCCCACAATATAAAAACTCTGCAGCAGACGAATTAAAAAAAAATCTGAGCAAAGATACAGAAAATCACATTTATTGGAAGTGTAATCATTGAATATAGTTGAAAACATTGTTGCAAAAGGAGAAAGCTTGTTATGAGCAATTTCTTCTTCTGCATCAATGTTTTCAAAAGTCGTCGGCTGCAATTACGTATGCAAGTGGGAAAGGTTTAAATAAGAAACACTTTTTCAAATGATAGTCAGTTGGCTATTCTAGTATATAATGTCCGTCTTAAATAATAATGACAAAACTTTCAAAAAACAAGAAAAAGATTTTTTACAATTTAATTGAAAACATATTTAATCAAAGTTGGGAAAGTTGTCCCTTTCCGTGCTTTTTTTATGAGAGTTCAAATCACAAGCAAAACTTATGGGACAGAGTTGACAAATAACACATTGACACAATTTCAGATTTAGGCTTTGTTTCTGTCAAACTGCTGAAGAAGAAAACACTGAAACACACATTTTGATTAAAAGTTTATTTAAAAAAAGGAATAATTTTATTTATGATAAACAACATTACAATGATGGTGTAGAAAATACATGTCAACAATACATTTTTCAATTTGTACATTCATTGCACAGACCAAATCTTAGCAAGTTTGAAATTATGGACCTCTCAGCACATTTTTTTCTCAATTCATTACTTCTTGGCAGGATTTTACTGCTAAAATTGATGAATTTTTTTTATTTTTGGCCGGATTGCTCTAGCAATTCCGGTCTATAGATTGGCGATGTCTGTCTCTCCGTCTGTCTGTTCGTCAATATTTTGGTTAAAGTTTCAGGTTGAGGCAAAATCTCAGCACTGGAAAGGGTTACACACTTGAAACTTTGCCTGAAGGTAACCGGTAAAATAAATATTCATATATGCACTTCTGTATCTCTTCTTAAACGATCGCAATTCTACCTTCAGTACTTTGTACTTTGATTTACTTTCAATGGCAATGATTCGTTCAAGAATATTTATACAGCATCTTAATTCTTACGTTATCAGGCATTCACCAAACATCATTATACTAATTATATGCACGCATTGTAACGTAAGCATTGGGAACTCAAGGGATCTACCACCTTTTCAATGTCTAAGGGCATAGTGAGTGAGCAAGGGAATATCGAGTAAGCAAGGGCATATCGAGTGAGCAATGGAATATCGAGTGAGCAAGCGAATATCGAGTGAGCAAGGGAATATCGAGTGAGCAAGGGCATATTGAGTGAGCAAATGCATATTGAGTAAGCAAGGGCATATCGAGTGAGCAAGGGAATATCGAGTTAGCAATGGCATATCGAGTGAGCATGGGAAGATCGAGTGAGCAATGGCATATTGAGTGAGCAAGGGCATAGTGAGTAAGCAAGGGCATATCGAGTGAGCACGGGCATATAGAGTGAACAAGAGCATTTCGATTGAGCAAGGACATATCCAGTGAGCAAGGACATATCGAGTGAGCAAGTGCATATCGAGTGAGCAAGGACATATCGAGTGAGTATGGACATATCGAGTGAGCAAGGACATATCGAGTGAGCAAGGACATCTCGAGTGAGCAAGGACATATCGAGTGAGCAAATATATATCGAGGGAGCAAGGGCATATCGAGTTAGCAAGGGCATATCGAGTGAGCAAGGACATATCGATTGATAATACGATTATCAATCAAATATCACTCAAATAGTCGAACGCATATAAAAACAAAAGTGCTTTATTTTGACCGACAAATAGAAAAGTGTTAAAATATGAGAAATATATAACGTCTAGAACGTGCTACATTTCCCACGTTGTTTTGACTGCCGTGTGTTGGATATGCGACAAAAAAAATCATTGAAAGGGAAAGGATTCCGGGTCAGCCATTTCATCGTTGATGTATCAGAGTATCTCAAAACTCTTTCCCCGCCCCCTCCTCCAGATACAGACGACAATGGAAGCTTCTGCATCAGACGGCAATCGCTAAAACATTGTGAAAAGGGCGAGACAATTGCTCGTAGTTCTTCCCCCCCCCCCCCCCCCCCCCCCCCCCATGTATTGCTTGCATAAAGGAGTCGTCCGATTTTGATAATGGAAGAGTCTATTTGAGGGGAATTAGGCGCTGAAAGGGTCAATTGTTATATAAGGGAAACGGTTGATCCACATGGCATTCATAGTGCATCCTTTATTGCCTTTTCATATCATCTAATCCATATTTCGTTTGTCACGACATCTGTTACAAATCACGTGACATCTATGCAGCTTGCAGTGACCCTTCACTTGCTTGGAATACGTTATTTATAGCCGGATGGATTGGTTCCTAACAGTCGTTTCTACAGCTTGCGACATACATCTAGTTACGTCCGTTCGGAAACCATTCAAAGTGTCGTACATGATCGTGATTGATCTCTTGGACCACGATCGTAGTGTTTGGTTCTTTGGCCTCCACATATTTACGAATTAAACTATTTGAACAGTTCTAAATCACTGAAGTCAAATTGAAATATTGTGCTCTTTTCTCACTGAAATGTGAATGTATTAGTCGTAACGAAGTATGTATTATTCGTAAAGAAGTATTTAGAGGATTCAAAGCGACTATGAGGGGAGGGTTTAAAAATCCAATTTTCTTATTAAAGGTGGGAGTTGTATTGTAACGTAGACATTTCTTATCGGAATGAGCCGTCCCGCGAGAAAAGTGTCTATCCGGGTAAGCCTGCGCGGCATGCTTATGCTGACCCGGGTTGATACTTTACGCAGAGACCACAATGTTGGTTTTCTAGCGGGACGGCTCAAATTATCTTAGATATGTCCATGAAAAAGATCTTTTTACGGTTCTGTAGTGGACGAATTTTAAAAACATTTTTGGCTAAAGGAGAAATTCATCACCGTGAAAGGGATCTACTTTAACCAAAAGGTTTTCAAGTTTAACTGTTTCATAGTTTTTTTCTTCAATATTTATATTCAAAGCGAGCGTTACAAAATCATGAGAGAATGCTAACATATATAATGGCACTCCTGTGAGATTATCATTTTCAAGAGAAAAAGAAGTCGAAAAAGACGATTACGCCTTGCTATATCATGAAGTCCTTTCGGGTTGGAACCCTTCTGGTGAACATTTTCCAATTCATTTTGTCATTCAAAAGACATACATTTGTAGGATCCCTAAAGTCTACTTGATCCAATCCATACATGTATGTGTCATTTCACTAATAGGAATCCACCGTGTCCGAGTTGTCAGCGTCGGGGTTCAGAAACCGGGCGTCCCAGGTTTGATTTCCCGTCGCCGTGGTCATCGTGGAGTGCCCATGGGCAGGGCACCTTTCCTAGCCTACAACGGATGTGTTTATCTCAAGAAATAAGTGAACTGTAATACGTAACCGCTGTAATATGGAAAATTAATTTCGAAAACGATGTAAATCTCCGATAAAAACAAACATTCCAATGACACTGTTTCGGAAAGGGCGTTACATCATTCGCTTCGGGGAAGTTAGTGGGGGGTCGTTTATGGGGGCTTTATCGGGTTACGTTAGTGGGGGCGTTACATGTCTAACACACATGTTACTCCAATGGTCAAGTGTTCGATTCACAGTAGATGCAATCGGTTCCGCCACAAGACGGCCGGTTAGTTAGCTGAAATCGTATTAAATACTGGTACCATTATCTGCCAATGTAAATACACGTGTTAATGTGTGTGAATGGTTCATCCAACAGAGGGATGAGACTACAATAAACAAACAATGTAGAATAGTTATAATTAATAAACAAACAATGTAGAATAGTTATAATTAATAAACAAACAATGTAGAATAGTTATAATTAATAAACAAACCAATTACTTTACTCTAGTGTAGAATAGTTATAATTAAGTTTTTGATTTTATACAAATATATATTAATATTTGAAGTGAAACCTGTGTATAAAGACCAACCATGGGAAGACAACACTATGGTATTCGTTCACATATAGTCTTTATGTTCAGGGTCATATTTGAAGTGAAACCTGTCTATAAATACCAACCATGGGACGACAACAATATGGTATTCGTTCACATATAGTCTTTATGTTCAGGGTCATATTTGAAGTGAAACCTGTCTATAAATACCAACCATGGGACGACAACAATATGGTATTCGTTCACAAATAGTCTTTATGTTCAGGGTCATATTTGAAGTGAAACCTGTCTATAAATACCAACCATGGGAGGACAACAATATGGTATCCGTTCACATATAGTCTGTATGTGCAGGGTCATTTATGCAGAAACATGAGTAATGGGGAAGTGTGGTTGCTATAGAAAGGGCATTGTTTGTTCGAGGAGGTATATATATGACACAGGAATACAGACAGCAAAGAAATAGAAGTTTTTCCTAATCATGAATAATCCCATTGTACGTATAGTGTTCTTTATACCCTAGTCACACTAAGGCAGAATAAGCCGGAATGCCGTTGGAATGAAATTCTTTCGTACATTCCGGCCGATTCGAAGTTCATTCGTAAAGTTTGTATCGCATTCTTAATACATTCCTAACTTTCGGGCACATTCTTGCACATTCTTGTGGCCCGCTCAAAAGTTTTGAACATGTTCAAAACTTTCGATGTGCATTCAAAGTGGAAAAATATCGAACGGCATTCGGAGTGTATTCCAACAGCATTCTAGTTGCATTCTTAGTATTATTACTGGCTTCCGACAACATTCGAAACATTCCTATACAGTTCGAGGGAAAATAGAAATCGCAAACCACTTCGAATCCACCCAGAATGTTTCGAATGTGTCTCGAATGTGCCGGAATGCATCCAGAATGCATCCCGATTGCATTTGTGTAACATTCTAGGCACGTTTGGAATATATTCGAAGTATTTCAGGTGCATTTTATAAGAGTTCGTAGTTGATCTTAAGGTATTCGGCGTGTATTTCGGAGACATTTGAAGTGTATTCGTGCAGTATTCGAAGTACATTCGAATCAGACTTCGGGGAGTATTCCTACAGCAGTCGAAATGCATTTTTACGGCAATCGAAGGGCGTTCGTATTATTCCTCCTTCCTCCTAACAGCGTTTTAAGTATTCCTTCTGTGTTCCAACTGCATTTGAACTGCATTCGAAAGCATATACACTCGGAGTGTGCAAGAATCATTCGAAGAGGTATCGAAGTTCATTCTAAATATTAAATAGGCATTCGAACAAAGACTAGAAATGTTGGTCAATTTGGATTTCCTGCCCGAATGTGGTTCGAATTTTTCATTTTTGTCCATACCGGCTGATTCCGGCTGATTCTTGCTACGCAACACTATTCGAACGAGACATGTTTTAGTATAACTTAAATCGTGTAAAGTATACAACCATAACATATCTTTAAATCTGAGACGGTATTTATATAATAAACCTTGTTTTATCACAAGTGTTACAATGGGAACATAATATTCGTCATATATATAGATTCAAACACTTATCCTATGCTAGAAAAGGTTGTTTGTTTTAAGTAGTACATATAGTTTGATAATCAAACAAAGCTTAAAGTCTCATAAAACAGGTTAAGTTTTAATAAAGCAATAAAATAACTGTTTATTGAATTTCGACCTAATATTCTTCCTGATGACTTAATTTTAGAATGGTATACTAATGATCGGACTGGACATATTAGAACATAAGACTAAGATATATTCGGAAACCGGTGCGGTCGGTTCGCAAGAAAATTATTCTTACAGAATGTTTGATTGGTGACTCAACTGCAAGCGTTATTGATCATATTACGTAAGTCTAGTATATTATGTGTACATACTTGTACGACTTTTACATGTCTGCCGTTTATAATAAATATATCTTTACTTAAACTCAAAAGAAGTACTGCATCCTTTAAACGTTTTTTCTGAAGCAGACATCATATAGATGACGTTTGACAGTATTACTTGTAAGGAACAATGTTTGGCAAAGGAGAATTTACTAAAAGTGAGCCTCGAGAATAAGTGACACCGTGGTATAACTATTGCTGAAAAGAGGTAACATTCCAATACAGTAAACTCAATGTGAGCCGTCCCGCGAGAAAACCAACAGTATGGCCTCTGCGTAATGTATCGACCCAGATCAGCCTGCGCATTCCGCGTAGACTGGTCCGGGGCGACACATTCCGTCACAGTGGGATAGAGGTAAAGAATAATGATTCATAAAACAGAAAATCCACATGAGGCGAAATGTGTCTATCCGGCTAAGCCTGCGCGGTATGCTTAAGCTGATCCGTGTCGATACTTTACGCAGAGTCCACGATGTTGGTTTTCTTGCGGGACGGCTATTGTAAGCAATTTCTTTTTTCATGCAGTTACTTATATTCAATCTCATAATAATATAACATTAGTCATCATATCCAACGCCTCGGTGGTGTTACGGTAGAGCAGCCGGCTCGGAATCGGGAATCCGCGGCCTCGATTCCAGGCCGGGTCGTTCCAAAGACTTTTAAACCGCTAGCAACGATTCCCCATCCACGGCAATACGCCTTACTCGCTGGTGTCATTATAAATTGACTAGTAGTGTTGACAACTTAACCAACTTTACTGCTCGCCAAATGGCATTAATGCCGAGCGCGAGGGTAAACAACGCCAAACAACAACTCAACCCAGGAAACGCCGTGATATAACTGAACAATTGTTAAAAGCGGCGTAAAACGCCAAACAGTCAATCAATTAATTGTCAGTCAGGTATAACTGAAGTCGATATGGGTATTAAGGTTAAAATCACCTTAGTTTAAACTTATTTATTTTACATCGGTTGCGAAACAATCTTTAAGCTTATAGTAATCACGCTCGATGTCTGCTTCCTGGATACTTAATCAGTACTCGTGCCGTTTGTGTGGAAAAATCTCAAAGGCAGAACCCGCTCATCACAGGATTCTAACCCGTGACCTTTAGTACAAGAAACCGACGCTCTACTACTGTACCACTGTCTTCCATGACATACTATAATAGATAGAATTACGTTAAATGTTTACAAGTTAGTCGTACACCTCGTACCTTTAAGATATATCTCGTATACGCCGGGTTACAATAAAACATACAGGACCTGTGGCAACTTCAATCACACTAAACGTCCATGGAATCTGAACAGATCCTAGTGTGTCTTTCAACTGACGACTATAAATTAGTATATCAGGTGAACACACCAGTAAGACAATACGGTCGGAAGGAAGTACGTGGGTATGTTCTCAGCTTGAACGATACAAGGTTTAGTTTTATCATGCCTCGGTTCATTGTGTATGCATCCCAAGAAATATACTTCAATATATATACCTTACGATACACCTTTTTTTGTTAGCAAACTAAAGGCAATCGTATATAACAGGTTATTTAAACACGCGTTCAAATAGAAAAAGAAGAAAACACAGTTCTACCTTGTGACAGTCTGTATCTGTGATATGCAATGTACATGTATATATATATATATTTATATAACTGTAACATTTCTGTACAAACGGATGGATACTTTAATTAACACCGTGAATTGTGACAATATATAGATCGTATGTGTGGGATATTATGTGTAAACATTTAGCAATGATGTACGAAAACAATAAAGTACAACATCAGTCGTTAATCAGTCAAGTATTTATTTATGTGAAAGCGCATATAATACGATCCCAAGCTTATTTCGGTTTAAAAGAGTGTTGATCGGACTCCTTGCTCGTTGAAATAAATTGGTGCTTAGTTTACCATTAAGCATAAAGCTTTAATACAGAGGTGGGACTATATGACGCTTGCGCATCAATAGACAATTAAAAACAGTGCAGAAAAAGGAGGGTAATCGCGCAGCATGATTTATGTGTTATCGTACATGTACATGAAAGTTTAATTATGACACGCGGTTACTTGAATGCGATAGACATGTTAAAATGGGTTTGTGACGTCTTTGGGCTGGACGACTCGGATGACGGGTCAGACGATGGAGGTAATAACAAATACTATACAATACTATACAATACAATACAATACAATACAAACCATTTTATGACACTCGGGTCATTTGCCTATCAGAGTAAGTTACATCGTTATTAAGATGTTCATTTACAAACGTAAACAGTTTATGACAAGCAAAACATAATTCACATATGAGCACATTTCAAAGTTAAGAAAACAAAGAGATATATACCCCACAAACAATAATTATATTGTTGGTACATAATTTTTGAAGTAGTGTAAATCATGACCAGTCTGCAAAACGTGCATTTTTATTCTGATCTAGACTGTTTTACAGACATTAATGAAGATTTGTTTTCTTCAGCGTCATTTGTATTCAGAGTAAGAAGAGTCGCTGCTAATGAAAGAATTGGTTTCTTTCGAAGACTAGAATTCAATAGTCCATGTTATTCAAATACATAAAACAAAATATGTGTGAAGTAACTTAAGTTGCTTCCGTTAATGTTCTACTGAGAAGCCGAACCAAACAGCCCTGACTATACTGAGAAGCCGAACCAAACAGTCCCTTTAATGCCCTAACACCCCTGACTATACTGAGAAGCCGAACCAAACAGCCCCTTTAATGCCCTAACACACCTGACTATACTGAGAAACCGTCTATAACATTGTTTGTTTGCATGGTGTTTTACACCGCTGTCTTATTCTGTTATATCACTGCGATTCCTAAGTTAGTTACCATTACTTATGGTCCATTTATCGTGAAACTAGCGAGTTAGTCGTAGTACTAAACACACAATCATTAGCACCAGTGAGAGAAAGCCATAACTACCAGTTTTAAAGTATCCAGTATGACCCCGTCTTCGCAAGCCAAGGGTAATTTGTCCAATACTTATGGGAATGCTAATGCACGAAGATGGTATAAGTATAACCCAGTCGAGGACCGAACCTGTAAACTCCCGCAACTGAGGCGGTTGCTAAACCGCTACTCCACCCAGGCGTTCATAAAACACGCAAATGAAGACAATTGCGCACTGTTTGAGACTGATAAAAACTACGAACATATTAATATCGCCAGCTGAAAAGAGTACCTGCATTTATACTACATAACTTAACCAGATCACCTGGCTACATGTATATCTAGTCTATTCCTAAAGCGTATTAGATATAATAGTTTTATATCCGGTCCAACATCTGGCTTTTTGAACTATATTTACTATTAACTTAAAATACTCTCCACGAATCTTTCCTGGATATAATCGATTTGTAAAATACTTTTTGCAGCAGGCGCTTTTTACAAATCCTTTTTTGGAAAATGAGATTATTATTCAAAACGTACACTTTCCTTTTTCCCCAGAGTAAATACAACTCTGTATCAAATATTTACTGCCAATTGTGAAAGTAGGTCTGAACTTTTACTAATATGTTTATAACTTATTGTGTATCAACTCTTTTAAGGTTTACTTTTTAGTTCTTCTGCTTTTTGTTTGTTTTTGGAATGGTACTTTGAAAGATTGATAAATGAGCGGAGAATAATTTAGACCAAGATTATAATGAACGCACTTGCTGACTGGTCTTTGTTGACATGGTTCGCAAATGTTGTTTAAAGGCGTGTATAACATGATATTGGTTATTGACCATTTACTTGGAAATCACCGCTGCACAGTCCTTCATAGGGAAAACATTATTAACTCTTTCAGCGCCAAAGGCAATATTGATGTTTTTGCAAACATTGCTGATTCAGGTGAGTCAGCTCGTAACGAGCTGTCTCACCTGAAATCAGCATTGTTTGCCTTTTCGTTATCAAAATAGTCCAAAACTTTTATTACATGAGAAATGAAGACGCCCGATTTTGAACATGGAAGAGTCTACTTTAAACAATTCGGCGCTGAAAGGGTTAACACCAAATGCAAACATTTACGAAATATGTGAACAATAATAATATTTCTTGCGATACGTAGATAGTTAAGCCATTAACACTCACAATCCGAAAAAGTATTTATAACAGAATATCTAAATATAACAATATGTTGATTATACCTTTAAATATGAATAGCCTTAGCAAGAAAGCTGGTGAAATAGATGGATGTGTCACTCCCCGAATGTGTTTTAAATGACCAACAGAACATGCACTTCGTGGCGAACATTCCCTTGAGTCCCGAAAGGGGAACGGACAGACACATATACGCACACTTACACAGACAGATTACGGTTATTTGCCTCGGTGGTTGAACGAGGGGTCATTTTTATGAACACATGATCGCTGCCTTAATCTTCATGACCAAAAAGGCTTTTAGAAATAAGGAACTACAATGGAGTAGCAATAACTCGGGCATGTTATGATTTGAATATATCAGTTAACTCGCACTAATTTCTTGGATGGATCTGTCTTTAAAAACAAAGCGTATTAGGAGTTCTGATAGCTCAAACAACTGTTCAGAACTGCTGCTGTGCTGTTTTCTCTTGATTTGATGTTATCACTGGCTTGCTTTTCATAATATACATTGAATTATAACACAGTTATAATTGAGCATAAATCGATCATCCTAACAGAACGATAACTCGAAGTAATGTATGGGTTCCTTTCGACTTCGAGTTATCGCGATATAACTGTACAATGATTCATTATGACGTAGATGGCATATATATAGGATCTGACATTCGTTGTCATTTCATATAAAGTTGTATTAAACGAGTTCAAGAAATGTGTTATTAAGCGAGCCTTTGGCGAGTAACACATTTCTTGGACGAGTTTAATAAAACTTTATAAATGACAACGAATGTCAGATTTTTTATCACATGACGAAACACAAAAAGAAGATCAGTTTTTCGCTGTCAAAAAATAAAATAGTCCCAACATGTAATACTTAATAAACTGTTAACTAATCATATAACAAATTATTTTTATGACCGATAATGGTCCGGTCCGTTTACCTCGTCCATCTATCGTGACGTTTGTGTTAACCGGATACACGTTCCCAGCCATTTTGTAAACATTCGCGGATGAATACAAAAATAGTGATTCGGTCATGCTATATTACACATGTGACATATAAAGAAATATGTAATGTGTATATTAGATCGGATACAAGCATTGTCATGTTATAAAATAAAATACACCATGTATACAAAATATCTTGATAGGACGTGCAATCAGTCTTCCAAAGCGGTCTGAAAAATGTTTCAATATATTGAACTGAAGGATTATATATGATCATGGCGTACATGTACGTCATGAGTATGTGTTTATCAAATTAAAATGCATGTTGTTTAATTCACCATATGCCTATTCAAAACAGAAATCACAAAAATTAGATTAGAATATCTTGTACAACATATCACTATATCTATATATACATGCATATCATATTTCACAGCCATTACAATACAATATATGTTATTTATACATGTATGACTAATTATACATAGTTGTCGTATTTTACAAAGTTGTAAAAATATATATTAAATGTTAAATCTTTAAGATATTAAGTTGCGTTTTGGTAACAGTTAACTACATAAATTACTATTGTTTGCTATTTTCAGACTCTTTCATGTTCATGACCGCTGAAACGTAGACTGCACATTTCCTTACAGTCATTTCATCGCTAGAGCTTATTAATGAATAAAAACTTTCTTAAATAGACCTTGCAAGCTACCAAAAATACAAATAACGTTTCCGTACATTAGAATATTGAAAACAGTTGAAAAATCGGAACTTAGGACCAGGTCAATATGTTATAATTGAAGTCACACTGCCACTCAAGTTAATGTTTCATTTGCATTATTATCAATTCAATCTGTATTTGACTACAGTGTTTGTATCATGACAATAAAATGGCTGTTGATAATGTGCACATATTTATCAAAAACTCGGTTGTTTAAATCCCAAAGCATCGTTCTGTGAACTCTGATATATATGTCATTGCTTAGGCTCTTGAAGTTCTATTTATCATGTGTTAGATTCCGTGCTTGATGGAGTAGAATCTTGAGCGTTCACCTGAAAACGCAAGATAAGGTTTGATCGCAGGTTGGTCAAACCATAAAACATAACAGTTGTACACTCCTCACTTCGACTCAACTCAGTTCTACTTGGAAAAGGGGCACAGTTATGTTATTGACTATTTACCAATATTAACACATACAGAATATGGCTCAATGTCGCAACATACATTAGATACGAGTTTGTTGCTTCCATCATTAGCACACATGGTTGTGGGAAAGTTGATGCGGGTTGTCAATATGATAAACTTACCTAGGATACTTCTAATCTATACAGGAATCGTTAAAAATTACAATCTGTATGACATGAAGATCGGTTGATTATTCTAAGCAGATTTATCGCCCATGATTAAGGAGTAAATGCAGTTTTATCAATGGTTTTTCTTGCGTTTTTTGTCTAAGAATACTTTTTTCACTCACATTTCATGCGTGTAACTTATTTCTGTTTCCGTGTATGTGACTATATTGATCGCCCGTAAATCATTATTTTTGACAAATCTCGCGTGAAAACCATGCGTAAGGACGCGCTTTTTTCGAATATTGTACTTGAGCAATGTTTGTTGGGGTTGGCTTTTAATCATTTGTCTTCCAAATATAATGTTATTATAAAAAATACGGTATTTATTTGTACGTTTTCGAAAGAAATATAAACAGTATTTTTTAGACCATGTTTTAAATCGTTGTTTGATTAATCTGTCGGAATCCGCTGTGGTCGAGTGGTTAGCGTCGGGGATTTCGAAACCGGGTGTCCCGGGTTCGATCCCCGGTCGCGGCACTACGGTCATGGTGGAGTGCCCTTGGGCAAGGCACATTTTCTAGCCTAGTACTGGTTTGTTTACCCAGGGATCATGAATAATTAAATTTAATTGCGCGCTAAATGACCTTAGCTGTCGATGCGCCATAAAACAATATACATTCATTCATTGATTAATCTGTCACTGTGGAATGTTGCAAATTGTGACGTCAGCGCATGGCGGTCAGGAAAACTACAACTTTCCAAATATAATGAACATTAAGCTTAAAATCGCCGGCGTATTGGTCGGTTGGCAAATACTGATGTGGTGGATCATGAGAAAAATCATTTATGAACCTGTCTCTACCTGGGTCCAGGTCGTTTTAGACGTTTTTCTGCGGAAATTATTGCCCGAATCGAGCAAGGGGGTAAAATGCCGTTGCACACCTTGTCATTATTTTTACACTATATGAACTAATAGAGGGCGCTATTTATAGTAACACGTGCGGGATTTCCCAAATTACCATTACGATCATTATGATGCATATAGACAATAAAGAGAGACTTCTTTAGTATTTTAACGAGGTATTGTGTGATTTTTCGCATGTTTTGCTGTAACAAAAATTCAGACGCCTGTCGGGAGAGGTACATGTACATGTATAGAGTAATGCTTCCTGAAACAGAAAATCTACAGGAGGCGACGATTGTCTGTCAGGATTAGCCTGCCCGGCATGCTTAGGCTGATCCGGGTCGATACTTTACGCAGAGTCCAAAATGCAGCTGCGGCGATAAACATCTGCGTAATGTATCGACCAGATCAGCCTGCGCTGTCCGCGCAGACTGATCCAGACTGATCCGGCCGACACATTCCGTCTTAGGGGGATAGATGTATAGAGTAGTTATTCCTGAAACAGAAAAGTCACAGAAGGCAAAAAGTGTTTATCCGGGTAAGCCTGCGCGGCCTGCTTATGCTGATCTGGGTCGATTCTTTACGCAGAGTCCACAATGTCGGTTTTTCTCGCGAAACGGCTCACATGACATGTTTAGGTGGGGTTTTTGATCAGCAGATTGAATTAATAGATTTCACAAGTGTCCAGGATTGCTAGGTAGAAAGGCATTCGTGTCAACCGAGTAAATTGTCCATATTTCGTCTTCGTTTTACTTATAAAAATACTGGAGTGTAGTTAGTAAGTTTTACATAATTATTCATACGTACATTACGAAAACCAAAGTCAAGTTACCCTTAACGGATCAGTAACGAAACAACGTAGTGCATAAAAAAAAAACGGTCAATGTTTCGGAACTTGTTTGTTTATAGTCCACAAGGTAAAATCATTTTCTTTTAAATTGACAAACACTTTTTCAGTTTTTAGTGCAAGAAGAACGGCTGTACAGACCGTTGTTTACCAGTTCGAGTTATTGATGCATTAACGGATCAATTGTAGCAATAGGGGATCTCGTGACTTTCTGATATGGGGGAGGGGGGGGGGGGGGGGGGGGGGGGGGGGAGGGGGGGGGTCATCTCAAGCGACATTTTAGCTGTCAAAACATCTGCTGTTATTGTACAAGTTATGTTTTATCTAACTGCAGATTTGTATTGATAGATTTACGATTTAATCACTAACATCTTAGGGAATGGCTAAATTGTCGAAAATAAAATTTTGAGAAAACCCCTCGGACTCAGTCATGGAAACAAAGTGGCGATCCGCTAATGGTAACTTACCTAGCTATTCTATTATCGCTTCAGTGTAAACATGCAAAGACAAATGAGAATGATTGGTTATATTTCAATAGGTGTATGTATTTGTCTTTCATAAAATGTCAAAATAAATAACTAACATAAATAAGATCGCTAGCTGTTGCCGCGGAAAAAACAACATGTGTCTTCAAAACAAGGTAGAAATAACTGGGTCACGTAAACACTTGCATCAGACGTTCAGATGATACGGATGAATTTGAAGTCCGACAAGCATCATTTTTATTGTGAATTTAAATAATACCATAAAGTACTTACCTGCCAATTTATACACAATCATTTTGTCTAACAAATAAGTTAGCGTGTCTTAAACATTAAAGTGATCCGCTATTGGTTATGATCCGCTAAGGATTACTTGACTATAATAAAATTAAAAACAGAAAAGTATACTTCAACATTTGAACACTGTCCCTCGTTCACCACATCTAAAGACAAACATATTTCTTGTACTTATCGATAAGTAAAGACCAGATTTTATGGGTAACAAAACGTATTGGAGCGAAGAACTATCAACATGCCCTTATCATTATAATTTAAACCGTAATCACAATTTCTGCAGTTTCGAAATGAGCAGGCCTTTTTCCTATATGTACTGCAAAAGGCATATTTTGCAAACTTTGATATCATAGAATCGTGTTAGTTTTCAAAACGATATATACAGTCATATGGAAGTGTAAATGTTATTTAAATTTAACAATTGGATAGAGACAAACAGCGATGGTTAATATATTTGACCTTTAACCCCCCCTCCCTCGGCCTTAAAAGAACGACAATGGTAATTTTAAATTCATCTACACAAATAGGGCGCTGTAATTTTGATAATAATCGCCAATTTATCTCAAAAACCCCGAAGGACGCTTCTCGCGTGGCGTGACTCAAATTGACGTCGTTGTGGTTTTTAACTCGGTCTGCCTTTTATTTTTACACGAATCAGTCACGTTTGCAGAAAAGAAATATGCATAGTCTGGTACCCGACGTAAAAACCAGTTACATCTTGCAATGGCGACTAAATTGGTCTCATTATTTCGCAATAGAGAGTAAATTAGTAAATATTTAATTGATTTTCGTAAACTCAAGAGCACACTTATCGCAATCTATTTTCTGAGTTTGAAAGGTTAATCGGTTACTCCACCAAAAGGTTGTCTCTATAGCCTTATGTTTGCATGCACCATGTCCAAAGTGCGCCACAATTATTGGTGTACTCAACAAAAACCTATGTTGTGGGTACTCAAAAGAATCGTCTCACTGAGACGATTCTTTTGAGTACCCACAACATAGGGTATTGAGTGTCAAATAAGGATTTTAGAACATGAAAAAATGCCACTTATCTAGAACTCTGGCGTGATTTGTATAACTGTATGTCGCGAACATCAGATTACAGATTCAATTGATTTGCTGCATATTGGATCTCCGCAGTTTTAACAACATGTTAGTTATATCCCGACTCTTTTTGATCACTTGGTGACTGGCCAACACTAGACTACGCAATGTGCCTTTTGCAAGGGCACTCCTGTCTAACAATCTTAAAGAAGGGATCGAACCTTAAACGCTCTTTATCGAATCCCATACTATAACCACTCGGTCGCGGCGAATGGCTGGATACGACTTACACCTGCTGGAAAAATAAACACCTATTCATGCTTTAATAATTATTTCAATAAACAAATTATTTTGCCATAAATACTGTATCTTTTATAAACTTGTGCTATAACATAAAACTTAATTTGTGAAGGAGAAAGGGTCTTATCGGATTAAAAACTCGCAAATAAAGGGACATCATTCTTTTAGTATTAAGTTTGACAATATTGTACTATATAGTTCCCCTTGTATCGTCTTGTTTTTAAGTAAGCGGCTATCTAGGTTGAATGATTGATTGGGGTTTAACGACGTTTTCAACATTTTGTTCAGTTATTTCACCGCGGCCTACGTTTACCGATTCGTGTGTTGCCTGGCTATTCTCACACCAGTACTCCACACAA
>JASEVX010000004.1:27985056-28024453 GCA_031761405.1 Serripes groenlandicus
TAAATATTCATGAATTTAAAACGACCCCAAGATTCTCATTAGGAAGCGTGTATGAAACCAGGGTCTTTCAAATAGTACTTTTTGAAAGACCCTGATGAAACGAAGAAAAAAACCTCTCTCATTCCGTCGACGCCGACTCTTTTGAGACTTCCAATATTCGAAACTGTTTTTGATATTGTTGGATAAAAAGAACATGTATTCCCGTCGGGTTTTCACCTATTCATATAATGCCGGCTACGCTATCTTAGTATATGTAAATGTATATAAAACGTGTGAATATGTTCGTAATAATCACATGAACGAGTCTTAATCCTATCCCACGGAAAAAATATTGCAGCAGATGACCGAAAACATCGAGTTAAAATTTGGAAAATATTTAGAAATCCAACTTTAACCAGAGTTGAAAATATTGTGGCAAAAGCTATCCGCTTTAAGCGTCAAAATGCGTCTGCCAGTTTCAAATTCGACACTTGATCCCCCGAGAATACAAATATTGAATTACCTGTACAATTATGTACCTGATAGAAACACTGTAAGTTTACTTTATTGTTAGTATAAATGCAAGCGTTCACAATATAATCATTTATAGGTACCGAATTTAAACGGAGACTTGCATTCTTGCAATACTGGGTACAATTCCACCAACCTTACCTTTAGCGCTAAGTAATACTTAGATACTTAGATACCAAAAAGCACATTTCATCATTCTTGTTTCCATAATAGTTTTTAAAACATGAAAGGTGCGATGTATTTTTATAAGTGAATGTTTAAGTTGACATAAATAGTTACCTTGTTGACTAACAATACTTGTAAAAGGATGAAAGCTTCAGGCATTTTATAAGGGAAACACAAATTATGAAATTTACCTTCAGTAAGGTTTGTCCGGTGTCCCGGGTTCGGTCCCCAGTCGCTGCACTACGGTCATGGTGGAGTGCCCTTGGGCAAGGCACATTTTCTAGCCTAGTACTGGTTTGTTTACCCAGGGATCATGAATAAGTGAACTGTCGACGTGATATAACTGAAATAATGTTGAAAGCGGGGTAAAACCCCAATAAATAAATAAATCTAGTAAGGCTTGTGGAATTCGACCCTGGTATCTTTAAAACCACGTGATTGAACACTATCAGGAAATTTGGAAAAGTCGGTTATACCAGAAAAACATAAAGACATAATTTCCTCTGTGCTAACAAGGTTTAAAAAACGTTTATTGGCCTTTCAGTGATTATTTAAGCATTAGTTTTTCTCCAATGCAATTATTTTGCTCTTATATCATTATTACAGAAGTTAATGCAACTGCCGCTGGGCCTTTGTTCTATTTAATCTTTCCTGAGAAGATGTCAGTTTGTCTTTATTAAAGCTCACTATGCATAGTGAACGCTGCATGTATGTAGTAGTTCCCCCCGTTAACCCAGTTGCATGTAGCAGTACGATAACCTGTTTCTAAGTAGCATAGGAATGCTGACACGTTCATGCAATGAATGACACGATGGGATGTCGCCGGGACTGCATGAGTTCCAGGGGCGTAGCTCCCTTTAGGCACTGTAGGCACACATTGTTTTCTAAAAATCCCCCAAAATGCAGCTGCGGCGATACACATCTGCGTAATGTATCGACCAGATCAGCCTGCGCTGTCCGCGCAGACTGATCGGGCCGACACATTCCGTCTAAGGGGGGATAGATAGAGTAGTGATTCCTGAAACAGAAAATCCACAGGAGGCGGAAAGTGTATATCCGGGTACGCCTGCGTGGCATGCTTAGGCTGATCCGGGTCGATACTTTACGCAGAGTCCACAATGTTGATTTTCTCACGAGACGGCCTACACATTGATTATTGCCAAGCTACGCCCCTGAGTTCTGTTTATAATGCCGTTTCAAGGCTCCTCTGATGAGCTTAATCTGATCGAATAAAACTGTGTATCTTGAATCGTAAGACGCGGATAAAATGGAATGACCATTACACCATGAACAGATCACAAAGCTATTTTCAGTAGTTTCTATTAACTTCATTTATTCTTCAAACATTTGGAATATCATCTGGTATGGTATAGTAGACTCAGTAAGTTAACCATTCCAATATAGACATTGAAGTTAACCATCTCAACGATGATAGAGAATTGTGCGTTCACCGTTGATGATATCCCATTGATATTTACTTATACTTTGGGAATTTGAATCATAACGTTGAAGCAGTTTTGATAACATTCTTAAAAAAGTAGAAAATAAGTGTTTTGAGCAACATCTTTATCCACAATATTTTTAATCATCGTCTGCTTATAAAAGTGCCGAACGTCGTCTGTTATAAGACGAAGTTATTATGATCAAGTTTAACCCTTTCCCTCATACAGACGCTTTATGACGCCTCTGCAGCAGACGGGTTTTTGAAACATAGTGACAAAAGAAGAAATTGCACAGAACGTGCAATTTCTCCTTTTGCCACAATATTTTCCACTTTTTGGGTTAAGACCTATTACCGTTCCATTTTTAAGTAAGCCGATGTCTGATTTGACCCGCTACTGGCGAAAACGATCGCATAAAGACATGGAACATCACAGCTTTATTGTTTAAAAACAAGAACAATACTTAATGTAACAGGCGATACAATGTATGAATTTGACCGCTTTCGTACAGACGCTGACTATGTGAAAGCTGATCTATTATTGGCGAGTCGACCGATAACCATGTTATAGATAAGAGTCGTCCGTTATGATATGTCTAGAGCTATTATTGTATTTTGAAATCACTAAAGAATATTTTTGACACAGAAAAAATGAGAAACTGTATACATCTTGAGCATTTTCTCTTTTTTCTACTGTGTTTTTAAAAGTCGTCTGCTAATATGTTAAAATAGTATGTCATTTTAGAGAAGGATTTAACCGTTTCCCGTTTTACACTTAACAGATAAACATTGTTCACGATTTTCACTGAACATCAATGTGTATGTAACCAGAGCCATGCTATTTTTCCCCCAGAAAACTGAGAATCCCCACGGGAGGAGATTTCGGCGCTCGTACAAAAAACCCACTTCGTTTCGAAAGATGTTCTAAATGAACAAGGTAGCGGAAATGTTTTTATTGATATTTCTGTGATTATTCAATGTTTAATTTTCGTAAACGCAATAACTATTCTATTATATTGAAATTACAGAATTTAAATGTTTCTGACATTTGGTTGACAGTTCTCTTTTGCATGGTAATAGAGACGTGATTATTTCGTTATCACTATTGTCACCGCCAAGCGTGCCACGTCACACGAAAATCGACCCTCGACACTAGTCTTTGTGTTTGTTTAGGGTTTAAAGCCGTCTTCAACAGCTAGGGTCATATTGCGGTGGACAGGAAAGATGATATTGACCCCACACCTTATATTTACATTGGCCGCGTCCCGGTAGCTCAGTCGGTAGAGACGCGGCAATCCAAGGGTTGTGAGTTCGAACCCCAGCTCGGCCAACTTTCTTTCCGACGTTTGACAAAAGACATTGTGACTAGCGTCATCCCTGTTCCACCAATGGGCTATCAATCTATGTGGAAAAGCAGCCAGTTACTTGGAAAGAATCACGGTTGTATGAAGTACTGGTGTGAGAAAGCCAAGAAACATATGAGTAGGTGAACTGGCCGCCGTGACATGCCTGAAAAAATGTTGAAAACGGCGTTAAACCCAAATCAATCAGCTATATTTACATTGAGATAACAAATATATAAGGTATGAAACCAAAACACGCCACACCTGCTGGATCTCAAGAGTTGCATTGACTCAAAACGTTCAGACCCATTCAGCCGGCTCTTTTGATTCAAACAAGGGTCACTTATAGTTTTGAATTTGTAGCGATTGACTTAGTACATTTATGTGGTAAATCAATAAACTGTTTTAAGATTGTTAAGATTTCTTTCAAACGAAATTTCCTTAATCACGCGGGGAAAATTGTCACCGTGAATGAGTGAAACACTTTAAAGGATGCTTACTTTTAACCCTTTCCTACAAATAGACGCGTTGACGCCTCTGCAGAAATGGCTCGTTTTGCCACAATGCTTCCAACTCTACTTAATAATTCAACTCTGATTTAAGGAGTTTCTCCCACACTTTTTATGATATGGTTTAAAAATCGTCTGTTGCAGATGTGATTTCTGTGGTAAAAGGGTTAAAGCTGCACTCAGTGAGGTATATGAATAGTTTCTTAAAGAAAACGAATATATTCCGACATGTGAGCCTAACATGTTCCCTAACTAATGGCTAATGTAAAGTCCTCTTTACAAATCGGAAGGATTTGCATTTTGTGTTACCCTTTCCGTGATACGGATGACATTTGACTCTGGGAAAAATAGTGATTCTTCTTTTCCCAAAATATTTAGATCTGTATCAAACTCATCATTCGCGTTTTCTAACTTTCACAATTTCTTTTGACGACTCAATGACTGTCCTATTTTCAGGGGTATTTAACCTTCACACAGACGTATTTTGACGGTCTGCAGCAGACGACTTCTGAAAACATTGTGACAAAAGGAGAAATAGCTAACAATGTGTTTGAATCTATTTAATAATCATACATTTACAGAGGTTAAACATGTTTTTGCCAAAATGTTTCAAAGCTGTCTGCTGTAGGATTGTTGTATGTTGGAAGTGGTTAAATTAGTTAGCAACAGTAAAATTATCCCAATAAGGGGTAATGATGCATCGGCGGAAAGTGAAAAGTCTGACAGTTTCACAAGAGTCGCCTACATGTAAAGAAGCCCTAGATGTATCTCCTGGCATATATTAAGTCAATGCACGATCAGTTATTATAATGGCGATTTCCGTATGAGATCATTATAGAACAGTATTGTTCGTGGGCTTGTAGGGCCTTTCCGTTTGCTTCAACGAGGGAAACCGATCATCTACAACTTTTGACGGATATCGCCTAGTCTATATACTGATCATGCAAACCGACTCTATACGGAACTCCTCGAGTGCTTTAGTGATGTTTAATGAATATTACGGATGCATTAAATGGGAACCGTATTCTCTTGACGCGGCCCTTATACGAGACCCGTCGATGTGAAACGGTACACTCTGGCAATGATGTAATATTTGTGGACATCCGTGTCGTAATCAGCAGTGCATTGTGGATATTTTAGATTTCCCGTCACGTTTACCGGATAATGCTTTTTTTTCAAAACTTGTATTGAAAATGATTTTGTAACAAAAATTCAACCCTTTTATGACTGTAACCGATTTTGCCAAGGCTTTGACCACCACTATACTTGTGCATCCGCGAAGTCTGCCTAGGCCCTACATGTTTTTTTCCTTGATAGTTCTAAAACTTGCTTTAAGCTCTTGCAAGTGTAAAGCTTGACTTGTATCCAGTTAAAAAGTTCATCATTGAAGTAACCGAGACACTTTATATTAATGACAGGCATTACAGAATGCGTTCATATTTTAAAAAGGGTTAACAATGGTCAAGTTTCATTTAGAAATGTTATCTGTGATTACATGTTTTATTGATATGGGATAGGTTTTAATTTTGTACCATGGGGTGACGTAATCGAAAAGGGAGAAACCAACAAATATTATTGTAAAGAAAAACTGTAATATGTTTGAAAAAACAGCCTTTATGATTGAATAAATTGTATTAACTGATTTAAGAAACAACAAGATACAAAATATGTACATCGTTTACCGTTATTACAAAACTTTAGGCACATTTAAATTGTTTTTAATAACTGTTCCCCAACTAACTAGGCTAAGCTTTTTTTATGAGTTGGTTTACGGAGTTCACTAGGCCACGCGTTTTAAATTGTTTGGTTTACTGCTCTGACGACTCGATTCATCAAAGCTCTAAAAAAAGATTCGGGTGATGTTTTTTCCTATTTATTTCTGTTGTATTACTAAACTTAAAACGTTCCTCCCCATACAGTTGTTCATTCAGATCATTGTATTCTTGCTATATGTTGACTATACAAGAGAACTTTTTCTTTTAATTTCATAAATGCTTAATTTTGATATTAAATATCTTTAAACTCGTTAGAATTATTTGTATTTGTTGTTTATATACTCTTGTCTATTGTTATCATACTTCTGCTCAACTGGAAGGATAATAGACTTCCCTCTCTCCTTCCAAAGCTTGTGTCACACTTAACTTATAACTAGAGGCATTAACACTTAAGTTAATATTTCAGTATCTATGTTTTTTGTTTATCTAATTGATCTAGTAAGAGCAGATTTAAAATTAAGAAACTTCAGCTTGTATGACACTTTATTGTTGCAGTCAATGTTAAGCAAACGGTAAACCAAATGGTTTGAAGACTAAACTTTACATACTGAATATCACATAGATCCTAGCATATAAAGTGTATAATCCCTACGTCAAAATGGACCCTTTTTGCTCTTGATAACATTTTATTATAGACTATGGTATCCAGGTGAGCAATAAAGGAACAGCTTGGCCTTCTTGTTTAAGATAAAGGTACATTTGGCCTTCTTGTTCAAAATATTTACATCCTGTCCGTTTGCACAGGTTATTTAAATGTATTGAACTGCATCTGCTTCCCTTTAAGTCATGCTTTAAAATCATGCGCGGCGTTTTTTATGCTTAGCATCAAAATTCGTCTTGTAAACGGTGCAACAAGCCAACCTTAACGTTTTTTATTTCACGTGTGGTAATAGCCTGCATGTGCATAAATATCACGATTGTTACTATTTTACAGAATTTTCTTGAAACCAGTTGACTTATTGGTGAACAGTGTAGAGACAGATCCGACTGCACGAATGCACTGACTGATCTGGATGTAAATAACCTAACTGATCTGGGTTTAAATGCACTGACTGATCTAATCTGGATCTAAATAAACTTATTAATCTTGGTTTAAATGCACTGACTGATTTGGGTCTAAATGCACTAACTGATTTGGGTCTAAATGCACTAACTGATTTTGGGTCTATGACTGATTCGTTGTAAATCCACTAACTGATTTTGGTCTAAATGCACTGACTGATTTGGGTCAAAATGCAATGACTGATTTGGGTCTAGATGCGCTGAATGATTTGGGTCTAAACACACTGACAGATTTGGATTTAAATGCGCTGACTGATTTAGGTCTAAATGCACCGACTGACTTTGGTTTAGATGTACTGACTGATTGGGGTCTAAATGCGCTGAATGATTTGAGTCTAAATACACTGATTGATATGCGTCTTAATGCACCGACTGACTTGGGGTTTGAAGCGTTAACTAATTGGGGTCTCTGGCTGATTTGGGTCTAAATGCACTGATTGATTTGCGTCTAAATGCGCTGACTGATTTGTGTCTAAATGAACTGACTGATTGGGGTCTAGATGCACCGACTGACTTGGGTCTAAATGCGCTAACCGATTTGGGTCAAAATGCACTGACTAATTTAGGTTTCGATGCGCTGACTGATTTGGGTCTAAATGCACTGACTGATTTGGTTCTAAATGTGCTTACTGATTGGGGCCTAAATGCGCTGACTGACTTTGGTCTAAATGCAATGCGAGTGTTTTTTCACAGCGCCGTTCTAATAACGTGAACGTTTCGAAGTAACAGCGAGTTAGTATGAATCGTGTTGTACGCCAAATAATTGTAACAGTTCAATTATATCACGGCGTATAATGGGAGCACTACAACTTCTACGGGTTGTTTTATTATCCTATAGCCGATACCAGGGGCGTAGCTCCCTTTAGGCACTGTAGGCCCGTGCCTACACTTTTTTTCTAAAAATGCCCCAACATGCAGCTGCAGCGATACACATCTGCGTAATGTATCGACCAGATCAGCCTGCGCGGACAGCGCAGGCTGATCCGGCCGACACATTCCGTCTAAGGGGGGATAAATAGAGTAGTGATTCCTGAAACAGAAAATCCACAGGAGGCGAAAAGTGTATATCCGGGTACGCCTGTGTGGCATGCTCAGGCAGATCCGGGTCGATACTTTACGCAGAGTCCATAATGTTAATTTTCTCACGAGACGGCCTACACATTGATTAATGCCAAGTTACGCCCCTGGATACACCTATCTCAATACTATATCCCCCGTAACCCGAGCACAAAGAAAGGAAGATATTACTAGCTTTGTATTTTGTATGTGACTCGGCACTAAAACGAGGAGTCTGGACGCAAAAGCAGCCGAGGTGTTCAATAAGAAACGTTAATTGAACCTTTCTTGATTTTCTCTCATTAATTTTTCACACCTAGAGAACGGTTCGGTTCCGTGTTTCCTTTCATTATAGATTTACTAGGGGTGATCCCAGACAACGTGTACCGTTGATCCAAACAGAGCATCGGAAAAAACGATGTACAACCATTCTAAAGTTAGAGATAATCGCAATTGTTGTTCATGCAAATGTTTCATGACACAAAGTACATTTCCTTAGCAAAATCAGAAACCAATTATACATTGTTCAAACGTTCACTTCATCCTATTCAGCACCATAAATCTTATGGCGTTACATGTCTTCATAAATCAATTTAGGATGGATAGTGAATGAAGAAGTTAAAATCCTTTAAAAAACCATTATGGTATCTGCGTAATGTATCGACCCGGCTAATCAGGGCTGACACATTCCGTCTCAGGAGGGTAGAGGTATCGAGTAATGATTCCTGAAACAGAAAATCCACAGGAGGCGAAACGTGTCTGTCCGGGTTAGCCTGCGCGGTAGCTTAGGCTAATCCGGGTTGATACTTCACGCAGATACCGTCATGTTGGTTTTCTCGTAATTCAGCTCATATGTTGACGTATTTTTAACGCATCTACAGCAAAATGTCTAAATTTGGGTAAACCCTTTCAGATATGTTGACCTATTTTAACGTACCTATGTATACAGCAGAATGTTTATATTTTCGTCTCGTGACTGGCTTAATCGAGAGAGTTACTCTCCTTGAAATCGATACAATTTACGCAAACAGTAGTACTGGAAACTTACCCAGGAAACGCAGTAATATAACTGATAAATTGACGGAAGTGACGTAACCAAACAAACGAAGCGAGTATACTGGTTAATCTAACGGGAAAAAGACACCGAGCGTGATTTAGAAAATATAGAAGTGCCGTGCGAAAACCTACCTTACCGTAATTATAACACTTGTCGAAATTTCTTGTCTAATCATACATACATCCAAATGGATTCTTCTTTATAGAAGTATCTTGAAACCTTCTATGACTAGTTACGGAACAGTTCATATCCAGATCAGACTGTGCGTATACACTGGCTGATCCTGATCTACACTGATCGGACATGCCGTAAGGTTTGAGAGCACAGAGCGCCGCAATCATTTGTTGCGCAATCGATGTTAAACAAATATATGTGAACATCAGTTCTGAATGGAAGAGATGGAATCACGAATCTGTAATATCGGATATTTTTTTTCTTGCGTTTCAATTGGTTTACCTTTTATGAAACTAGCCGATGACAAAGCATGTCAAGAAATGGCAACACTTGAAATTTAGAAGGATACATTTGATAAAGAGTTGAAATTAGTTTGAATAAAGGAGAATTGTTCATATTTAGTATTTTATCTTTTTTTCTCAGCAAATCAGTAGCCATCCGCTGCAAAGTCGTTCGAAGTCGTCTTAAATAGGGATATTGTTAAACAATAAATGTTTGAACGCTATTTAATTTGACATGATTGTGTGAAATAAATGTGGAATTAAGATATCATTAAAAGGGTATATGTAAAATATGATCATTTATTGTTCTAGTGAACAATTTTATGGTACATTAGGACTCATTGTATGGTAGAAATAATGACTTTTCCTAAATTAGATTATTACGATTTATAATTTGACTATGTACACGAAATAGTTCTACAGCCTCTCCTGATTTCACATCATATGATCGAGTGAGATGTTTCGTTCAAGACGTCTGCTATGATTACCGTTAAACCATCGGAGACAGTCGAATGCATTGTATAGTTTATATCTCGTGACAGATATAAATTGAAAATTCCCAAGTTTGAGTTTTGCAGACGGATTTTATGCATTATATTGTGGTCGAAGTAAAAACAAACATCAGTTTATCTTTAGACGTTAATGGTGAAATATTCAATTTCATAGCAGCGGTTTACGTCTATGAACGGTTTAAGTTGTCGCTTTAGGTGAAAGTAATCGAGTTTCCATTAAGTCGTATTTGTTGACACGGTTAATACAAAATGCAAGTGGTGCGAATATAATGTTTTATCTTGTAAGCCCAGGAACATCTACAATACTTTTTCTATATCTAAAAAAAAAGATCGATCACAAGCTTTTAAAGGACCAATTGGATATGACCAACAGTACATTAAACGTTATTTAACAATGAATTTTTCTTCTAAACTTTTAGCAAGTGCTTCTGGTGAGAGAACGGGTGCGAAGGACGATGTACGACGTGATAATGAAGTGATCAGTGCCGAGATAGACAACCTGTCCAGGGAACACAAACTTCTCAAACAGATTGTGGAACAATTAGACAGAGATTACGAGGAATCTAAGTCGTTCGATCCGTTACGGCGTTATGAAAAGTTAAAGGGAATGATAAAACGGACTATACTTCATCTACGACTAAATCCTGATGAACCTAATTCGGTAGCTAAAAGTGCGGGCATTTGTGGACTTGTACAAGGATGTAGGCCTTTGAATCATCAGGCCGAGAGTGCGCGTAGGAGGGAAGACAAGTACTCAAGTAGGTATCATTATACAAGTACAGTGGACCCGCGATAACTCGAAACGGATCTATAAATAACTTGGTTTTGACTGTTTGTATGAGCAATCAAAACTACTGCTACGATGAATTCGACAGAGAGATCTGTTCCCGAAAATGGTTCGAGTTGTCGCGCGAGTATTTGTATTTATGCAGGCTGATCTAGGACGTAGGTTATGTTAGGTAATTTAATATTACTTTTTCTGTACAATTAAATAGACAACGCAGAATTAAGGCTCCGAATAATCCATGTTCGCTATCCCGCATATACAACGCAATCCGTATATATCATAACGATGCCATCGACTCAATGCGCTCTGATCTAAGGCGAAAGTCTCCGAAATTTATGTGGCAGGATCTTATTATCATTATGAGTCTGTTCAAACAAAATGGGTTTGCGTTTTCTTAATTAGACCACTGGAAGTACCGGCCAATACGTGCACCAGTGCGGAAGGTGATGGGCTTAACGCTTTCCTTAATAAAAAAGGCATTTGACGCCATTGTGGGTATAACATTGTAATGCTACTCCCACTTCGTACCAGAGTAACGAATTCGTCGTTCACGGTGAAAAACGTAAATCACACTAGGTTTTCACGATGATAAAACATGAGTCACACTAGGTTTTCACGATGATAAAACATGAGTCACACTAGGTTTTCACGATGATAAAACATGAGTCACACTAGGTTTTCATGATGATAAAACATGAGTCACACTAGGTTTTCACGATGATAAAACATGAGTCACACTGGGTTTTCACGGTGAAAAAACAAGAATCACACTGGGTTTTCATGATTATAAAACATGAGTCACACTGGGTTTTCACGGTGAAAAAACAAGAGTCACACTAGGTTTTCACGATGATAAAACATGAGTCACACTGGGTTTTCACGGTGAAAAAACAAGAGTGACACTGGGTTTTCACGATGATAAAGCATGAATCACACTGGGTTTTCACGGTGAAAAAACAGGAATCACACTAGGTTTCCACAGTAAAAAAAGATAAATCAAACTTGGTTTTCACGGTGAAAAAACAGGAATCACACTAGGTTTCCACAGTAAAAAAAGATAAATCAAACTTGGTTTTCACGGTGAAAAAACAGGAATTACGCACGGTTTTTCACGGTGAAAAAACAGGAATCACACTTGGTTTGAACGGTGACAAAACATTATTGACACGTTAATCACACTAGGTTTTCACGATGAAAAAACATGAGTCACACTGGGTTTTCACTGTGAAAAAAAGAAATCACACTAGGTTTTCACAATGAAAAAAGATAAATCAAACTTGGTTTTCATGGTGAAAAAAAGCAGAATCACACGGTTTTTCACGGTGATAAAACGGGAATCAAACTTGGTTTTCACGGTGACAAAAGCATTATTTACACGTAAATCACACTTGGTTTTCCCGCTGAAAAAACATGAATCACACTGAGTTTTTCACGCTGAAAAAACATGATTCACACATGGTTTTCACGGTGAAAAAAAAAAAGGAATCACACTGGGTTTTCATTGAGAAAAAAACATGAATTACACTTGGATTTTTTTAAGAAAAAACAGGAACCACACTGGGTTTTCACGGGGAAAAATCCGGAATCATACTGGGTTTTCAAGGTAAAAACCAGGATTCATCAGTTGCAGTGTCTATTGAACGCAGGCCAGGTAAACGGATAGCGCCATTGGAATGTGTATCAACAATTTCATGCAATTTCAACTACCCTTTAACATTGTGTGTTTACCACGTGACTTTGACGTCACAAATGCTACGGTGGACAGAAATATTTTACTTCGGTTTAGAAGTAAAAACAAAGGTAACTTTTTTATTTCTTCATCATTTTTAATGAAACATGTCGCAGTCTACGCCGCTTACAGAGCCCTATCTCCGGCTTTTCAACGGAGATTGATTAGTGGTTTAGTTTCTTCAAACACTTCGATGAACCTTTTCTCAAAATGTATTAATATCGCCGACAGCCGGAGCATTATCAAAACTGGATTTTGAGAACAGGTTCGTCGAAGTGTTTGAAAAAAATACAAAACCAATCAAACTCCTGTAAAAAAATGAGATATGACATTGTAAGCGGCGTAGACTGCGCCATGATTCATTAAAAGGGGTGAAATAAAAAAAGTTACCATTGATTTTACATTTTTATCAAGAGCAATTAAAGTAAATATGACGTCAAAAGTCACGTGGTATACACACACTGTTAAAGTCCGTTAAAACCTTAGTTTGCGTAGAAATTAGAGTATACCTTCACCAGTATGCATTGTAGATATGTATAAGATGCGCTGGACATTTTGATTTTATCATTTTTTTAATGACCTGGTTTGAAAGTGAAAGTAGAGTATGCGAAATACCAGTTTCGTCCCAGTCAGATTTCGTTCAAAATGACGGTAATCATCTTTGCGAGTTCTTTCTTGCATAATATGACACCAGCACCCCATTTCTTTGGATTAATTTAAAGCACCCCAAATAAAGATTCGAATCAAACCATCTCTCTATCTATATATATAAAAAAAAAACCACCTATTGCGCAACTTTAAACATACAATATAAACAGTTATAATCTCTGAGTGACAGTTTGTGAGCAATTTTCATTATATAAACTCCCAGGTAATCCTTTGTGTATAAAACAAATCATGCGCTAAAATGATCACATTGGTATAGTAATTGATATATCAGTATGTACTTAGTTCCTGATGAGTGAGGACATACATTGTCCTTATGAAACAAATTTGTAAAACTATGTAAATATAACCAATTCCAAATTTCAAATTGTATATATATAATTATATATATGTATGAGTTCACATCTGGGTTTTGGTTGTCATTTTAGTTCTTTCGTGTTTCTTTTGTATGCTGTGGCGGGTGGCATAGGTTTCACAAATTGAATTTACTGGTAATGTGTACTTGTGGGAAAAAAAAAATGTGGGTATTTTAAGCCAAGTCATGTGAAAAACGACATTCGAGACTCTCCGACTGACGAAGATCCAGATCAGCATGCACGATCTTTGTTGAGAATCTCCTCTGTTAGCTACATAGACGTATAAGTATAACAGAAGCATCTGGTTAACGTTTGTCATCAACTAGCGACTCTATGATTTTATGCATTTTGACAGTAATTGCCAGATAATTGCCGGACTCCAATGATTTTGTTGTTTAAATGCTTTTCTTTTAAATATTGAGATTCGTTTGTGTTAACAGAACAGAACAGAACAGAAGTTTATTTACACCACAAGCATATAAGCTCATTGTGCATAGCATACATAATTAACATACATGATAATGAAAATAGTAATCATTCAATTTATAGTTTCCAAAGAAAGTAAATACCTTTATTAATTGATGGTTATGTTATTTTGTTTATTTTCCTTAAATAATGTATCTTGTTTAACCAAGTTAGATACTGATATGTATCCAAGTTGGGAAAACCAGACAAATTATGGTTAACATACATGAATGACAGCATATAACTACCATTTTGAAAAATAACAGAACCTTTTTAGAAAATTACCATTTAAGATGGTGAGAGGGTATAATTCAAAAAATAAAATAAAATAATATATATATGATACAAATCTTATCATATTAGTACATCAGTTATTGGTATTCGACATATATTGACTTCTCAGCTTAAAAGCATATATACAATAAAGAGCAAGTTTGGTTAGGGTTTTTTTATTTGTAGAATCAATCAGTTTTGTAAATTTGAATACATTTGGTTGATTAACGTAGTATTTTTCAATGTATTTATTTCTTATTTGGGTAAAAAATGGACAAATAATAACAAAGTTAACAACCATCTAAAAGTAAAATATCTTTATGTCAAAAGTCTTTCAACCTCAAAGTTTTAACAAAATCTTCCTCGACATTTTGAAAAACGGGTCCGACCAAGCCTTCCATTAGACGAGTCTTCAATATGTCGAATTTTTCCAACAGGTCTCTAGAACTTGGAGGTAAAGAGATGTTACCGTTCAATGATCGATGCTGGGAGTTAACACGTTGTGTGTACTTTTGGACGATTACGGTAATTAGACTTGCTTTCCTCGACGGATTTCATGAAGATCGTATGAATAAGTTATAGCAAAACATGTAATTTACAGTGATTTCTATTTGGGCGATTTACACGTAATTGTAAATCAATACATCGTCTGCTTAAACCGAGTGAGGAACGTTTATCTGACGCAGACTACTTTTAGCCTAGTGCATCCCACGCCTTAAGATCGAGCAGTTTCTCCTTGCCCATCGATTACCAAAAATATAATTCAACATTTAAAGTGTTTATTTCTGTTTCTCGTTTACACAAGGGACGTTAGAAATGTATTTTGTATTGTAATTTCAAGCATTTTCTACGAGAATTGTTTCGTCAATATCTACTCAATGATAAGACTATTCTTAAAACAACACACTGTTGAGCGATGTTATGTTCGGAGAGAACCATGAAGCAATGACGATACGTATATCCAAAGAATAACTGTTTAAGAAAGCTTTTGTCATTTCCAGTCTGACAGTCGTTGATAACTGTTGCAAACATGGTTGGATATTCGGTCTTACATAGACGTTCGAAGTAAGTTCAGTTGTTCTTTGAAATATTTTTCCAGAAATAACTCGTGTTTATGGGTCTGGTAATATGTCTTCTGAGACGGTTCGTAGATGGAAAAAAGCAATTGAATTATGGGTTGCAGTCTTATGCAAATGCAGCAACATCACGTCGGTCGAAGACAGCAACGTGCGGGAAAACTGTATTGTAGATAACAGTAATTCCTCTCAAAGTTATACACATTGATGGTATTTCACTTACAACGATTCAATTCATGTTAAATCAAATCTTGAAAAATTACGTAAATTTCTTTTGGTGCCTAATCTATTGTAAAACCGTATTTTGCAAATGAGTTCACACGTGATGAAACCTGGGAGAACTATTTTGAACCAGCTATGTAGGTTGGGAACAAAATTAGAGACACCAAACATGAAACATGTCAAACATTGCAAAACGCAATATTAGTGCAAATAAGTATACCCTATTGATCTCTATAGTATGTATGCAAAGCAGTACACATACCAGTTCAACAGAACAAACGTGTATCCGGATTGTACAAAATCGAGACATTGTATTGAAATGAATAAGTAGAAAAGAAAAACGAGAAACGTCGCCCAGTCACAGGTTTCCATTACGTTCGACTGTTGTATGACAATGCTTCAGTGCTCACATTTAGAATAGTAATAACATGCTTGAAGTTGGAGATATTACTATGCTACCACATCCTCGTTATTCACCATGGGACTTCTAGCTCTTTCCAAAATTTAAAAAAAAGCTACCCTTCTAATCGTAGATATCGAACGCGACAGGCTCTCTGTTTTGCTGTTCATCAGCAGACCCGTTGTATACAAATGTGTATCTACTGAGACGCTTTCCAGAAGTGGATCCATAGACAAAAGGTTTGCGTTTCTAACCACGGGGAGTATTTGGAGGGTATACAATTAAAAACTACCCGTTTGCATCAGTGCTTTACTATAAGGCTAGAAACCACAATGCCAAATACATTTCGAACATCCCTCGTACGTTTGCAAAGCCGATAAAAACAATATTTCGGAGAAATGTGTTAAGTTAGACACGAATAAAATGAGTATCTATAGTATGACAGGTTTCAATTTCTGTACTTTGATTTATTATCTCAACTGAAAACGCAAGTGCTCAAGGTGAACAATTGTGATTAATCATCGTCCTGCGTCTGTCCATAAGTCTTATGTCGTCCGTTCAAATCTACTTCTCTAAAACTACTGGTCCGATTTCAAAATATTTTCACAACAATGTTCTCTAATGATGTAGAAATCATCTACAAAGTGTACAAAGAATTAAATTCCAAGTAGAACTTTGGTTGCTGCGGCATCACAAAGAGAAAAATTACACAACTTGAACAATCTTCTTCAATGTTCAAATTACTCGAATCCGTTGAAATACATGGCTGCCAGGAAGCGGATCTTGTTTTCCTTATAGCAAAACCTTCATCTACAATCTACCTGTCTAAAAGTACTGGCCCGATTTGAAAATTGAGTGACCATATACTGAAATTATTGAAAATGTGTCCAATCTGTTAAAACATGACCCCAGGGACGGGCTTTGTTTCCCTTAAGTGTAGTTATAGTGAACACTTTAAAAGTCTTCTTGTTCAAACGTATCAATAATAATTTGGCAGAACTATTCGTTGTGTGACCCTTTACAAAGATTGTTGAACATTTTACGATCCGTTGATAAACGTTTTCAAAAATGCTCGGTATTCCAAGTCTACATTATCAAAAAGACGAAATCACCATTTTCACGAATACCAACCTGGCTCCATATTCAAATCAATATTCAAATCGGTATTCACGCTTCTACGTGATTAGCATGACATTGAAAGCATTTTCCCGAATATCGACCTGGGTCTACATTCAAATCGATATTCAAATCGGTATTCGCTCTATTACATGTTCAGAAAGACAAAAGCACCATTTTCCCGAATATCGACCTGGCATTAAATTCAAATCGATATTCAAATCGGTATTTGCTCTACTATATGGTCAGAAAGACAATAGCACCATTTTACTGAATATCGACCTGGCACTAAATTCAAATCGATATTCAAATCGGGGTTCGCCCTTCTACATGATCAGGAAGACGATAGCACCATTTTCACGAATACCGACCTGGCTCCATATTCAAATCGATATTCAAATCGGTATTCGATCTACTACATGGTCAGAAAAAAGATAGCACCATTTTCCCGAATATCGACCTGGCTCTATATTCAAATCGGTATTCGCTCTACTACATGGTCAGAAAGACAATAGCACCATTTACCGAATATCGACCAGGCACTAAATTCAAATCGATTTTCAAATCGGGGTTCGCCCTTCTACATGATCAGGAAGACGATAGCACCATTTTCACGAATATCGACCTGGCTCTATTCAAATCGGTATTCGCTCTACTGCATGGTCAGAAAAAAGATAGCACCATTTTCCCGAATATCGACCTGGCTCTATATTCAAATCGATATTAAAATCGGTATTCGCTCTACTACATGGTCAGAAAGACAATAACACCATTTTACCGAATATCGACCTGATACTATATTCAAATCGATATTCAAATCGGTATTCGCTTTACTACATCACCATTTTACCGAATATCGACCTGGCACTAAATTCAAATCGATATTCAAATCGGGGTTCGCCCTTCTACATAATCAGGAAGACGATATTACCATTTTCACGAATACCGACCTGGCTCCATATTCAAATCGATATTCAAATCGGTATTCGATCTACTACATGGTCAGAAAAATGATAGCACCATTTTCTCGAATATCGACCTGGCTCCATAATCAAATCGGTATTCGCTCTACTACATGGTCAGAAAGACAATAGCACCATTTACCGAATATCGACCAGGCACTAAATTCAAATCGATTTTCAAATCGGGGTTCGCCCTTCTACATGATCAGGAAGACGATAGCACCATTTTCACGAATATCGACCTAGCTCTATTCAAATCGGTATTCGCTCTACTGCATGGTCAGAAAAAAGATAGCACCATTTTCCCGAATATCGACCTGGCTCTATATTCAAATCGATATTAAAATCGGTATTCGCTCTACTACATGGTCAGAAAGACAATAACACCATTTTACCGAATATCGACCTGATACTAAATTCAAATCGATATTCAAATCGGTATTCGCTTTACTACATCACCATTTTACCGAATACCGACCTGGTACTAAATTCAAATCGATATTCAAATCGGGTTTCGCCCTTCTACATGATCAAGAAGACGATAGCACCATTTTCACGAATATCGACCTGGCTCTATATTCAAATCGATATTCAAATCGGTATTCGCTCTTCTACATGGTCAGAAAGACAATAACACCATTTTACCGAATATCGACCTGACACTAAATTCAAATCGATATTCAAATCGGTGTTCGCCCTTCTACATGATCATGAAGACGATAGCACCATTTACCGAATATCGACCTTGCTCTATATTCAAATCGATATTCAAATCGGTATTCACTATACTGCATGGTCAGAACAAAGATAGCACCATTTTCTCGAACATCGACCTGGCGCGACATTCAGATCTATATTCATATCGATATTCGTCATACTAAACAATGACGGTAACGTATATTTCAATGCGTAACAGAGTTCACGAATCTGGTGCTGGCTCTATATTCGTTTCAGCTCTACATTCATATCGGTATTATCGATTACCGAATATCGAACTTCGTGCCAACTTCACAAACCTACCTTTTTCGGTTATATTACGGCTTTTACTGTGATGAAGTACTTGTACTACTGGTCCCTTTAACCAAACACCAGCGCGACAGACGTATTGCTAACCCTGCACTCCTAAACGCAAAGGCCTGAAGTCATTACTACCACAGTATTTGGTATGACCCGGACGGAGATCGAACCCGCGACCCCTTCATACGAGGTTACCGCTCGACCCCCTTCATACGAGGTTACCGCTCGACCCCCTTCATACGAGGTTACCGCTCGACCCCCTTCATACGAGGTTACCGCTCGACCCCCTTCATACGAGGTTACCGCTCGACCCCCTTCATACGAGGTTACCGCTCGACCCCCTTCATACGAGGTTACCGCTCGACCCCCTTCATACGAGGTTACCGCTCGACCCCCTTCATACGAGGTTACCGCTCGACCCCCTTCATACGAGGTTACCGCTCGACCCCCTTCATACGAGGTTACCGCTCGACCCCCTTCATACGAGGTTACCGCTCGACCCCCTTCATACGAGGTTACCGCTCGACCCCCTTCATACGAGGCTACCGCTCGACCACTTCACCATCGAGGCGGTTATAATCATTCAGTTTTAATCAATGAGCATGTAAAATGTGCGACCAGTGTAGATCCAGAACAGTACAAATATTGGTTGATTCAATAACTGGAAGCTCATTTTATCTCGATAATTCAATCCTTTTGCATAAACGGTATGAGACACAATGTAGTTACATAAATGTTGTGAGACATCAATGTAGTTGCATAAACGGTGTGATACAACAATGTAGTTACATAAATGGTGCGAGACATCAATGTAGTTGCATAAACGGTGTGAGACAACAATGTAGTTACATAAACTGTGTGAGACATCAATGTAGTTACATAAACGGTGTGAGACATCAATGTAGTTACATAAACGGTGTGACACAACAGTGTAGCTACATAAACGGTGCGAGACATCAATGTAGCTACATAAACGGTGTGAGACAACAATGTAGTTACTTAAACGATGTGAGACAACAATATAGTTACTTAAACGATGTGAGACAACAATGTAGTTACATAAATGGTGCGAGACATCAATGTAGTTGCATAAACGGTGTGAGACAACAATGTAGTTACATAAACTGTGTGAGACATCAATGTAGTTACATAAACGGTGTGAGACATCAATGTAGTTGCATAAACGGTGTGAGACAACAATGTAGTTACATAAACTGTGTGAGACATCAATGTAGTTACATAAACGGTGTGATACATCAATGTAGCTACATAAACGATGTGAGACAACAGTGTAGTTACATAAACGGTGAGAGACATCAATGTAGTTACATAAACGGTGTGAGACAACAATGTAGTTACATAAATGGTGTGAGACATCAATGTAGTTACATAAACGTTGTTAGACATCAATGTAGTTACTTAAACGGTGTGAGACATCAATGTAGTTACATAAACGGTGTGAGACATCAATGTAGTTACATAAACGGTGTGAGACATCAATGTAATTACATAAACGGTGTGAGACATCAATGTTATTACATAAACGGTGTGAGACAACAATGTAATTACATAAACGGTGTGAGACATCAATGTAGTTACATAAACGATGTGTGACATCAATGTAGTTACATAAACGATGTGAGACATCAATGTAGTTACACAAACGGTGTGAGACATCAATGTAGTTACATAAACGATGTGAGACATCAATGTAGTTACATAAACGGTGTGAGACATCAATGTAGTTACATACACGGTGTGAGACATCAATGTAGTTACATAAACGGTGTGAGACAACAATGTAGTTACATAAACGGTGTGAGACATCAATGTAGTTACATAAACGGTGTGAGACAACAATGTAGTTGCATAAACGGTGTGAGACAACAATGTAGTTACATAAACGGTATGAGACAACAATGTAGTTACACAAACGATGTGAGACATCAATGTTGTTACATAAACGGTACGAGACAACAATGTAGTTACATAAACGGTGCAAGACAACAATGTAGTTACATAAACGGTGTGAGACATCAATGTAGTTACATAAACGGTGTGAGACAACAATGTAATTACATAAACGGTGTGAGACATCAATGTAATTACATAAACGATGTGAGACATCAATGTAGTTACATAAACGGTGTGAGACATCAATGTAGTTACACAAACGGTGTGAGACATCAATGTAGTTACATAAACTGTGTGAGACAACAATGTAGTTACATAAATGGTGTGAGACATCAATGTAGTTACATACACGTTGTGAGACATCAATGTAGTTACATAAACGGTGTGAGACAACAATGTAGTTACACAAACGGTGTGAGACAACAATGTAGTTACACAAACGGTGTGAGACATCAATGTAGTTACATAAACGGTACGAGACAACAATGTAGTTACATAAACGGTGTGAGACAACAATGTAGTTACATAAACGGTGTGATACATCAATGTAGTTACATAAACGGTGTGAGACAACAATGTAGTTACATAAACGGTGTGATACATCAATGTAGTTACATAAACGGTGTGAGACAACTATGTAGTTACATAAACGGTGTGAGACATCAATATAGTTACATAAACAGTGTGAGACATCAATGTAGTTACATAAACGATGTGAGACATCAATGTAGTTACATAAACGGTGTGAGACATCAATGTAGTTACTTAAAAGCAGTTTCCAAGACAACTGCATATAGTTACTTAAAAGCAGTTTCCAAGACAACTGCATATAGTTACTTAAAAAGCAGTTTCCAAGACAACTGCATATAGTTACTTAAAAGCAGTTTTCAAGACAACTACATATAGTTACTTAAAAGCAGTTTCCAAGACAACTGCATATAGTTACTCGAAAAGATTGCAAACATCTACGTAAAAATGAAGCCGTTGTTTATTTATTGGGTTAGACAACACTTCGATATCTGATTTGTTGCATGTTTGCTTACAATTAAGAAATGTCTGGAAGTTCTCCCAATAGGGAAATATTTCCCACCATTTAAGTCTAAGGCGTAATGGCTCACTTCAATAATTCGTTCATTATGTCATTTTTCATAAAACCAATTATATGGATAGTTTTTGAATACTTACAGATTGAATTGTTTTGGTTTATATTGTCATTGGACTTCAGTTAAATCTCCCGTAGCAGCTAAGTCGGAGTAGCCGCGGGCCGTCAATCCAGCGGTTGTTAGATCCAACCCCAGCTCGACAAACATTATTTACAAAGTTGACAAAAGTCAATGCAACTGACAATTTTCGTCTTCAAACTTTGGACTAGTAGCATATGGGCGTGCCCCGGTAGCTCAGTCGGTAGCGACGCGGGCTGTCAATCCAGGGGTTGTGAGTTCGAACCCCAGCTCGGCCAATATTCTTTCCGACGTTTGACAGAAGTCATGTAACAAGCGTCATTCGTCTTCCACCTATGGGCTATCAGTCTATGTTGAAACGCAACCAGTTGCTTGGAAAGAATATTGTATGAAGTACTGGTGTAAGAAAGACAAGAAACATATGAGTAGGTGAACTGGCTGCCGTGATATGACTGAAAAAAATGTTGAAAACGGCGTTAAACCTAAATCAATCAATCAATCTAATAGCATATGTGGAAAAGCAGCCAGTTACTTGGATTGATGTTGTATGGATTACTAATCTGAGGATACATATGAGAAGGTCAACTGTTTGCCGTGATATGAATGAAAAATTGTTGAAAAAGGCGTTAAACCCAAGTCAATCAATAAAACAATCAAGCAATTAATAAATCAATCAACCATTTGAAAGAAGTTATTTCAGTTATACAAATCAAACACATTTTCATATGTTAACGAAAAACCAATCACAATTCGTTAAATAGCGGGTCAACAAAGTACTTCCAAAGAATTCAACGGTCAATTATGAAAGTGTATCTGTGCTCGAAAATAGTCTACACGTCAAAATATTTCCTCCAACACACTAATTGTGGAGTTATAAATTACGGAACTCTGTGGGTTTCATATAATTGGAAGCCGCCAGGAGGCGGCTATGCTTTTAATTTTCGGTCAAGGAGAATATTTAGACCTGCCAGCGTGACCACATATCTTGATTTCTCTTTGTCCTTTCTAAGTACATTAATTTAAGGTAATGACTTTTAAAACATCCCGTTTACACTCTATATACATGTGTGAGTTTTACAAATTAAAAACAAAAGACAAAGGCCAGTATATTAATTGAATGTATGTACATTTTTATTTAAGCGAAATTCATACTGTATCTACTCTAGACAGTAAAATAGAGTAAATGTAGTCTGGTTCCTTAAAATTACATGCTATGATATATTACGCAGTAATTAGACGAAGAAGCCTCGTCCCGTATTCACTAAACTTTTCAATTTAGATATTTGTCTAAATCTAAATCTTAATATTTAGTCCACGTTTTAGATTTAATCCGTATTCACCAACGCGTTTTAAACCGATCTCAATTTGGTCTAGTGTGTACATGTCGTAAGCGGCCACGCAGCGACTCTGGATCCCGAATCAAGTTAAGAGCTAAAATAAAAGACAGTACCATTCATCTATAGTCTAATTGATTTTCATTTTTATCGCAATTTCACATACAATTTTCATTTGCTTTGCTTTTAATAATCTGACTTTCATGTTCAGTACATACTGGATTCAAAGTTAACTTTGAGTACAATTGTCATCGCAAAATGCAGACATGAATAGATTTAAACCACAGAAATATCTGTTTCAAGATCAATTTCGTTCTTTTTCGCTGTTGCAGTTCGACATTTCATGAATATCGCGGTAAACACGATATCGGTGTATTTTGCCAACAACATGTTTTATCACGGATGCGATGTGAACATCCAGAATACTTTAATGAAATGAAATCTTCTGTTTCTTACAAACAAAGTGTGATCGGATTAACTGAACTGTATTTAACTTATCACTGCTAATGTAGACAGCATTTCAACTCTTATATCAACTGGTAAATTTACAGTTTGAGAAATAAATTCAAGTAAATTTTCAAGCACTGGTTTAACGTTTTCAAAAAAAATGAAACTAGTTCCTATGTTAAGCCTTTCCCTTATACGTAGCACATTAAGTAAACATTGGAACATCTTGCTAAATGAAGGTATAATTTATGGACATAAAGTAGAAAACATTGTAGCAAAAGGATAAATTCCTCGTGATCAATTTCTCTTTTTGTCACAATGTTTTCAAAAGACGCTGCAGCTATTGTCAGTCTTTCGGATTACGTGTACAAAGAAATACATTAACTTGATTTTCTGAATGCTAATCACGACACGAGTTCACATCAGTTTCGTCAACTCGAGATTGTGCGTTTGTAATCCGACAGCTTTGATTTTCAATTGCTCAATTTGCCACAATAATTTCAACTCTTTTCAATTATCTTACTATCATTTATAGAGATTTTCTATGTTTTGTACTTGATGATTTTAAAGTCTGTCAGAGTAACATCATTGAAATCATTGTGGCAAAAGGAGAAATTGCTCATAATGAGCAATATCTGCATTTGCCACAATAATTCAACACTTTTCAATTATCATACGATCATTTATAGAGATTTTGTTTACTTGATAATTTCAAAGTCGTCTACTGCAGATTTGTTTTATGTGGGAAACCCTTATCCATTATTATGACTTACCGATACAAACGAAAAACAGATTCTCTGTGTGTCAGCATTATTTAATAAAACATTATCATAACAGGGCGTGTGTTCAATATAAAAAGTTGATTGTTTTTGGTACTAATTTAAATTTTTCATAACCTCTTGTCCATTTATCTTTAGTATTATATGTCACTTTTTATGATCAGCTTAACTCTAAATGATCTCATTCACTTAAAACACAGACCCTGCCAGGTTAAACATCCTACATAAAACTTATATCTTCAATAATCGATATCAGCATTACTGACTACAGATTAAATTGTTCTAATGTTTGTGGATTTAAATGATCTTTTTTCTTATTTCTTCATGTGAAACGAAATATTGCGGCTTCTCTTTGATGCTTTGCATCAAATATCCGTCTTGTAAGTTTATTATAATACACATAGCACGTTGACCGAGTGGTCCCCGATAAGAGGTCCTTAAGAATATATATAAATAAAACTCACTAACTCACTCATCTCTCAAGTATGTGTACGTACTGCTTTGACAGCGGTACAAAGGTGACTTCCTTTACCGAGTTATAAATAATACGTATGTTCCATCAGAGATAAAAATATGTTTATAGTATTCACACACTCGAAGAAACATTTCCGATACGAATCATCTACTCATTACTTCTAACTTCATTATTTCTAACTTAATTACTTCTAACTTCATTACTTCTAACTTAATTACTTCTAACTTCATTACTTCTAACTTCTTACTTCATTACTTCTTACTTCATTACTTCTAACTTCATTACTTCAGAAGTTAGAAGTATTGAAATAAGAAGTCAGAAGTATTGAAGTAAGAAGTCCCTCCAGGGCTTCCATGTTTATGAAGTTATAAGTAATGAAGTTAGAAGTAATGAAGTTAGAAGTAATGAAGTTAGAAGTAATGAAGTTAGAAGTAATGAAGATATAAGTAATGAAGTTAGAAGTAATGAAGTTAGAAGTAATGAAGTTAGAAGTAATGAAGATATAAGTAATGATGTTAGAAGTAATGAAGTTAGAAGTAATGAAGTTAGAAGTAATGAAGTTAGAAGTAATGATGTTAGAAGTAATGAAGATAGAAGTAATGAAATTAGAAGTAATGAAGTAAGAAGTAATGAAGTTAGAAATAGTTAGAATGCATACAGTCTAATAAACCATATGCTAAGTTGGTTCGAAACATTTCCGGTACGAATCATCTTTTACATTTTGCAACGATAATGGCTATATTTACAAAGCGTACAATGTGTATGTGCTGCCCATGGATTTGAGGGGCTCAGAATAATTTGGCAGCCAGATAACCAACACAAAACAGAAGTCTGTTGATAACCATTTTAATATTGGAATGTGAAGTGGAAAAAAAAGAAATAAAGACAATTGTATTGTAGGACAAATAATAAACACAGTGGTTTGTCTGTCAATTAAAACTTCCAGAATGTGGCTATTTCTTAATATAAAGTATGCATACAGCTTATAAATCATATACTAAGCTGGTTCGAAACATTTCCGATACGAATCATCTACTCATTACTTCTAACTTCATTATTTCTAACTTAATTACTTCTAACTTCATTACTTCTAACTTAATTACTTCTAACTTCATTACTTCTTACTTCATTACTTCTTACTTCATTACTTCATTACTTCTAACTTCATTACTTCAGAAGTTAGAAGTATTGAAATAAGAAGTCAGAAGTATTGAAGTAAGAAGTCCCTCCAGGGCTTCCATACTCGAATCAACATTTAGTAATCACACCAATAATATAAAGTTGCTTTGCGAGAAAGTTGTTTAACATGACTGTACTGTTTATGCGTAGATGCTTCATTCGCAAGGAAAACGTCATACTACTGTCCGTCTATTAACTTTGTTGCACTCGTGTTCAGTACAGGACTGATTTAGCTCTTTTTCATTTACGATTTCTTCTCAGTCTCAAAATGTATTCATGCGCATAACATGGAAGACCAATATCAATATGTGCACTAGCGTAACTTGATCCGATTATGCACCCTCGCCGTTTAGTCAAATACACTCGTAAAACGCTTTTAATGAGATAAACATGTTTCAGGTGTAACAGGGATGAGCATCACAACATTCCCTTTCCCACATACTGTAAATCTTCGGTAGCCGATTTCTAGGTAAAGTATATGATATGTGATGTTAATGAAAAGAATGGTAATTGAATAGAGTTAATAGCATTGAGGCGAACATTTCTCATTTATACCAACTTCACATTTTGCCACGATATTTGTAAAGATAGATAGATACTCTTTATTTAGTAACGTAAACTTAACATAGTTTTAGTTACATACAAATACATATATAGGTTAACACAGTCATTAAATAGAAATACGTATTAATCCGTTATACACATGTACATACGAAGATGAACTGCGGATGGACGTTTCAATTATTAACTTTAAACTTACTCAATGTTTATGGTACAATACACTTTTTATGGTACAATATAAAAGTGTGTGAACGTACAATCAAAAAACGAATGTCTAATTGGTCAGTTAGACATTAAACATTCGATTAGACATTCGCAAATTAAGAGATTTAGGTACCAAATTCGTCGGAGGTCATTGTACATGCAAAAAACGAATGTCTAATTGGTCAGTTAGACATTAGATATTCGATTAGACATTCGCAAATTAAGAAATTTAGGTACCAAATTCGTCAGAGATCAATGTACATTCAAAAAACAAATGTCTAATTGGTCAGTTAGACATTAGACATTCGATTAGACATTCGCAAATTACAAGATCTATAACCGAAATTCGTCGGAGGTCATTGTACATTCAAAAAACGAATGTCTAATTGGTCAGTTAGACATTAGACATTCGATTAAACATTCGCTAATTACGATATTTAGGTTCCAAATTCGTTGTAGGTCAACGTACAATCAAAAAACGAATGTCTAATTGGTCAGTTAGACATTATACATTAGATTAGACATTCGCAAATTAAGAGATTTAGGTACCAAATCTGTCGGAGGTCAAAACGAATGTCTAATTGGTCTGTTAGACATTAGACATTCGATTAGACATTCGCAAATTAAGAGATTTAGGTACCAAATTCGTCGGAGGTCATTGTACATGCAAAGAACGAATGTCTAATTGGTCAGTTAGACATTAGACATTCAATTAGACATTCGCAAATTACCATACTTAGAATCCAAATCCGTCAGAGATCAATGTACATTCAAAAAACGAATGTCTAATTGGTCAGTTAGACATTCGATTAGACATTCGCAAATTAAGAAATTTAGGTTCCAAATTCGTCGTAGGTCATTGTGCATGCAAAAAACGAATGTCTAATTGGTCAGTTAGGCATTAGACATTCGATTAGACATTCGCAAATTAAGAGATTTAGGTACATTGTAGGAAATTCGTCGGAGGTCATTGAACATGCAAAAAACGAATATCTAATTGGTCAGTTAGACATTAGACATTCGATTAGACATTCGCAAAATAAGAGATTTAAATACGAAATTCGTCGGAGGTCATTGTACATGCAAAAAACGAATGTCTAATTGGTCAGTTAGACATTAGACATTCGATTAGACATTCGCAAAATAAAAGATTTAGGTACCAAATTCATCAGAGATCAATGTACATTCAAAAACGAATGTCTAATTGGTCAGTAAGACATTAGACATTCGATTAGACATTCGCAAATTACAAGATCTATAACTCAAATTCGTCGGAGGTCATTGTACATTCAAAAAACGAATGTCTAATTGGTCAGTTAGACATTAGACATTCGATTAAACATTCGCGAATTACGATATTTAGGTTCCAAATTCGTTGTAGGTCAACGTACAATCAAAAAACGAATGTCTAATTGGTCAGTTAGACATTATACATTCGAGTAGACATTCGCAAATTAAGAGATTTAGGTACCAAATCTGTCGGAGGTCAAAACGAATGTCTTATTGGTCTGTTAGACATTAGACATTCGATTAGACATTCGCAAATTAAGAGATTTAGATACGAAATTCGTCGGAGTTCATTGTTCATGCAAAAAACGAATGTCTTATTGGTCTGTTAGACATTAGACATTCGATTAGACATTCGCAAATTAAGAGATTTAGGTACGAAATTCGTCGGAGGTCATTGTACATGCAAAAAACGAATGTCTAATTCGTCAGTTAGACATTAGACATTCGATTAGACATTCGCAAATTAAGAGATTTAAGCACGAAATTCGTCGAAGGTCATTGTACATGCAAAAAACGAATGTCTAATTGGTCAGTTAGACATTATACATTCGATTAGACATTCGCAAATTAAGAGTTTTAGGTACCAAATTCATCAGAGGTCATTGTACATTCAAAAAACGAATGTCTAATTGGTCAGTAAGACATTAGACATTCGATTAGACATTCGCAAATTACAAGATCTATAACTCAAATTCGGAGGTCCTTGCACATTCAAAAAACGAATGTCTAATTGGTCAGTTAGACATTAGACATTCGATTAGACATTCGCAAATTACGATATTTAGGTTCCAAATTCGTCGTAGGTCAACGTACAATAAAAAAACGAATATCTAATTGGTCAGTTAGACATTAGACATTCGATTAGACATTCGCAAATTACGATATTTAGGTTCCAAATTCGTCGTAGGTCAACGTACAATAAAAAAACGAATATCTAATTGGTCAGTTAGACATAAGACATTCGATTAGACATTCGCAAATTACTATACTTAGGTTCCAAATTCGTCAGAGATCAATGTACGTACAAACAAAGCATGTATAAATGGTCAATTAGACATTAGACATTCGCAAATTACCAAACTTTGTTTTCAAATTCGTCGGAGGTCATTGTACATTCAAAAAACGAATGTCTAATCGGTGGCTTAGACATTAGACATTCGATTAGACATTCTCAAATTAAGAGATCTAGGTTCCAAATTCGTCGTAGGTCACTGTACATGCAAAGAAAACGAATGTCTAATTGGTCAGTTAGACATTAGACATTCGATTAGACATTCGCAAATTAAGATATTTAGATACGAAATTCGTCGGAGGTCATTGTACATTCAAAAAACGAATGTCTAATTGGTCAATCAGTAACTTGAACATATAAATAACTCGAATATATCGATATCTCGAACACACCGATAACTCGAACATAACGATAACTCGAACATACCGAAAACTAGAACACATCTATATCTCGAATACATTGATAAAACGAATGTTAGCGAATTACGATATTTATACTTCAAATGCGTCGTAGGTCATTGTACATGCAAAACAAGGAATGTCTAATTGGTCAGTTAGACATTAGACATTCGATTAGACATTCGCGAATTAAGAGACTTAGATACCTCAAACATATCGATTACTCGAATATATCGATATCTCGAACATACCGATATCTCGAACATAACGATAACTCGAACATACCGAAAACTAGAACACATCTATATCTCGAATACATTGATAAAACGAATGTTTTTAACTTGAACATATTGATAACTCGAACATATCGATATCTCGAACATATCGATATCTCGATCATATTGATATCTTGAACATACCGATAGCTCGGAAAAAAAATATATATTATTATTAAAATGAATGCATCGTTAACTCGAACATACCGATATCTCAAACATACCGATAACTCGAACACATCGATATCTCAAATACATTGATTAAATGAATGTTTTTAACTTATACATATTGATAATTCGAACATATCGATATCTCGAACGTACCAATAGCTCGATTTTTGTTATATCTTATTAATAAAATGAATGCATCGTTAACTCGAACATACCGATATCTCAAACATACTGATAACTCGAACATACCGATAACTCGAACACATCGATATCTCAAATACATTGATTAAATGAATGTTTTTAACTTAATCATATTGATAACTCGAACATATCTATATCTCGAACCTACCGATAGCTCGAAAGAATTCATATCTTATTAACAAAATGAATATATCGTTAACGCCAATATATTGATAAACATACCGAACATACCGATAGCTCGAACATATCGATATCTCGAATTCATTGATCTTACACATACATCCAATTCGAACAAATTGATAACTCGAACATATCGATATGTAAAACATATTGATATCTCGAACATACCAATAAATCGAACAAATCGATATCTCTAACATATTAATTACATGATCTGTTCGAGTTATCAATGTATTTGAGTTAACGATGCATTCATTTTACTAATAAGATTATTTTTTTCGAGCTATCGATATGATCGTGATATCGATATGTTCCAGTTATGAATATGTTCAAGTTAAATACATTCGTTTTATCAATGCATTTGAGATATCGATGTGTTCGAGATAACGGTATGTTTGACATATCGATATGTTCGAGATATTGATGTATTAGAGTTATTAATTTGTTCAAGTTAAATACATTCGTTTCATTAATAAAATCAAAAAATTCGAGCTATCGGTATGTTCGATATATCGATATGTTCGAGATATTGATATGTTCGAGTTATAAATTTGTTCAAGTTAAATACATTCGTTTCATAAATGTATTCGAGATATCGATGGGTTCGAGTTATCGGTATGTTAGAGTTATTCGTATGTTCTAGTTATTCGTATGTTCTAGTTATCGGTATGTTTGAGATATCCGTATGTTCGAGTTATCAATATATTTGAGTTATAAATGTGTTAAAGTTAAAAACATTCGTTTTATCAATGTATTCGAGATATCGATGTGTTCTAGTTTTCGGTATGTTCGAGTTATCGTTATGTTCGAGATATCGGTATGTTCGAGATATCGATATATTCGAGTAATCGATATGTTTGAGGTATCTAAGTCTCTTAATTCGCGAATGTCTAATCGAATGTCTAATGTCTAACTGACCAATTAGACATTCCTTGTTTTGCATGTACAATGACTTACGACGCATTTGAAGTATAAATATCGTAATTCGCTAATGTCTAATCGAATGTCTAATGTCTAACTGACCAAGTTTTTTGTATGTACATTGATCTCTGACGAATTTGGAACCTAAGTATAGTAATTTGCGAATGTCTAATCGAATGTATAATGTCTAACTGACCAATTAGACATTCGTTTTTTGAATGTACAATGACCTCCGACGAATTTCGGTTATAGATCTTGTAATTTGCGAATGTCTAATCGAATGTCTAATGTCTAATGTCTAATGTCTAATGTCTAACTGACCAATTAGACATTCGTTTTTTGAATGTACATTGATCTCTGACGAGTTTGGTACCTAAATTTCTTAATTTGCGAATGTCTAATCGAATATCTAATGTCTAACTGACCAATTAGACATTCGTACTTTGCATGTACAATGAGCTCCGACGAATTTCGTGCTTAAATCTCTTAATTTGCGAATGTCTAATCGAATGTCTAATGTCTAACTGACCAATTAGACATTCGTGTTTTGCATGTACAATGACCTCCGACGAATTTCGTACCTAAATCTCTTAATTTGCGAATGTCTAATCGAATGTCTAATGTCTAACTGACGAATTAGACATTCGTTTTATGCGACCTACGACGAATTTGGAACCTAAATCTCTTAATTTGCGAATGTCTAATCGAATGTCTAATGTCTAACTGACCAATTAGACATTCGTTTTTTGAATGTACAATGACCTCAGACGAATTTGAAAACTAAGTTTGGTAATTTGCGAATGTCTAATCGAATGTCTAATGTCTAACTGACCAATTAGACATACGTGTTTTGAATGTACAATGATCTCTGACGAATTTGGAACCTAAGTATAGTAATTTGCGAATGTCTAATCGAATGTCTAATGTCTAACTGACCAATAAGACATTCGTTTTTTGCATGTACAATGACCTCCGACGAATTTGGTACCTAAATCTCTTAATTTGCGAATGTCTAATCGAATGTCTAATGTCTAATTAGACATTCGTTAATCAAAATTTAGACATTCGAATAAGAAATAATGAATGTCTACTGTCTAACGTCTGATGCTCTGCCAACTTCACACACTTACAATATAATTGTTATGGTACAATACAATGACACAATTTTTATGGTACACTTTTTATTCTACAATGCAATTTTTATAGTACAATACAATTTTGATTGTACAATACAATTTTTATGGTACAATATAATATCAAATGGATCATCAATCATGGTCAATGTAATATTGGTTTCCATGATTTAACGTCAAACGTAGAGAAAACAAATTTCACATTCAAAAGGCGTCTGCTGGAAATGCGTCAAAAACAATCTTCCTGTAGAAACCGATGAACATAAGGTTGGTTTTCCCTTGGTGCAGCTCGTATGGTCCCAGACGTTTGATGAGTAGTTGTTAGCACGGGGGTTTCATAAAGGTTTGATAAGTGTCTGTTTTCTATTTCAGAAATGTCTCGTCAAGAACTTCAGCAGGAAAATATACAACTAAATGAGCAGGTGCGGGAACTGCGTAGAAAGTGTGCCATCATACGAGACACGATTGACAGCATGCAGAAAAGTTATGAATCTTCCAAGCATTTTGCCTTCATGCAAAGATACACAATGTTGAAAGCAATTATTAAGCGAGTGATAAATGATGAGTTAATTTGATTTCCTGAGAAATTAATATGTAAATTGCTGAATGTTACGTGTTTGTTTGATTTTGTTGTTTTAAGAACAATATTATTTGGATTTAACCCTTTCTTTGAAACGGGCGAGTTTCTTACCGCTTCCCATACCAAAGCTGATCATGAAAGATGGTACATGTATCTTTGTGCGAGGAAGGGTAACGTTTTTGTAACTTACTGTCTTTATTACATTGTCGGTTGATGCGCCGGGATAAGATGATCAGCAGGACTGGTAATACGTGTATCCTGGAAACGTCATGCAATTACTGCAAGAGTGTTAAACACGGCGTATCAAATCATTCAAACAGCAAGCAAACACCATAGTAAACAGTGTCGGTATATAAAACGATTTCTCGTGGTGAGCATTTCGAGGGCTTGACGTGAAACGGTTGCAACTTAAATTGGTATTTTTTTACCAAGGTTAATCACCTCGCCATAAAGTCTTTATAGGCGTTAAATCATTTTACTTGGTAAACAATGGCCATTTAGGTGCCATTGCTCATTCTGAGCAATGGCACCTACATTTGCATTGTTTACAAAGGGGTCAAAATTGCCCCTAAACCAGGGTTTTCAAAATAGGTTTTTAGTTACAACTGATTCACGCCAAGGCCTCGATTTACTCGGAATGTTACCGCACGATCCCTGTAATGGTGAAACGATGGCAGAGTTCATGGAAGGAAATACAGTTACAAGAAGAGCAACTACAAATTCACAGACATGTGCTTCTGCAGTGGATGACCTTTTAAACATCAAGGGGAAATGAGGAACTTCTTCGTTCTTCACATATTTGTAAAGTTTGCACCAAAAGGGTACATGCACTTCTGATTATAAAGATGTTATATTTGTTTTTGTTTGGTTTTACGCCGCTTTCAATAGCTAATATCATACCGCGCCGGACAGGAAAGATGATATTAGTACATGTATTATCATTGATTGTATTTGAAAACATTGTGGCAAAAGGATAAATTGCTCTTTTTGAACATTGTTCTCGTTTACCGCAATGTTTTCGAACGTCGTCTGCTGCAGGTGAGTGAACATGCGTCTACGTGTGGGAAATGGTTAAAGGGAAATATAAAGGGTTTTAGTTAAGTTTTAATCCCGAAGCTTTTGATATAGTAATGCACCAACTGTTACGAAATCGTTTAGAATAAAATCAAATTCACTGCAATATAGATGCGTTTAAAGGGCAAGAACATGTATACGTGGTTGGTTGTGAACATTTAGTCTTTCAGCCACAATGTATTCAAACCACAGGGACTTGCTCCTCTAAAATTATATTAATATCTATGCATATATAGGGTAATATCTATTTTTAGAGGAGCAAGTCCCTGTGTTCAAACGACGTTTCCAATGTTATCATATCTTACATTTCATCCGATGTTTCCAAAGCTAATGTGTTATACAAACCCTATGACGTAAATCCACAACTCATTGTTTATAAACACTTAGCGGCTTCAAGAACGCAAATGTTGGAAAATGAGAAATAAACACAGTTCTGGATCATCCTTTTTTTGAGAAATTTGGCTGTAATAAACATCCATATGTTCCCTAATTTCATCTGATAATATGGGAAATATCAGGAGAAACAATCATAATTACATCAGCATCCTGAACATAAAATTATAAATTTGTTATATGGTGTAACTTCCATTGGCAGTGATACAAGCTACGCAGCGCCACCTTTGAAATAACAAGTGAGGATTTTTTTTTTTAATGTAGATTATAATTCCACTCTTGTACCAAAACGGCGTGAGAAAGCTCCTTAGCGTTTCTATGGCTTGAACGACGAGCGCTTTCGCTCTTTTCAAGCTCGTCCCACGCATGCTCTATGTATGACAATCTTGGTGACAAAGCCGGTCAATGAAGTGTTTTAACGGAATGATTTCCAATGAATTTAGTTGTTTGGGCATGTATAGGACCGTCTTCTGTTTGTGATATCGTAGGTCAGCTTCCCTCTCTACGCACAGCGGTGCACATAGGGAATGGTCGCCTGAAGCAAACATATTACGGGCTTCATCTGAACAGCACACTGGATTATGAATAAACTGTGAGTGAAATGGAAAGAAATTAACAAATAGATGCCGATATTTTGACTGTCGCTGAAAATAGTGCATTAAACTGACATCTACGGAGAATTCGAAGTTCATTGGCGTCCTGTCTTTAGCGTCATAATTCGTTGCTGGCCTGAGCATGGTCCATCTTGTGTTGACCCCGTTGCTTGAAATTATTATCGAATGTGAACTTTTGATGAGATGTGGCGCTTGTATAATCTTGCTATGTCGGAACCTCTACTTCCGGTGCGCTGCTTCTCCAAGGCCTCAGAACGTTCGTGTACGGATAAACGTTGCATTTCAATTAGTAAACTGACATAGTCCTAGGTTGCTTTTCAATTAGAATACTGACACAGTCCTAGGTTGCTTTTTAATAACGTACAACAAACCGCATCATGTAAGTCACAATGGACTCATTACTGTAAGAATTTAGAGCGCCACGTGTAACACGTGTAAAATTAGCCCACGTGTAAAAAGCAATCTTTTTTCTGTTGTTGATAATCCAGAATATACTTTTTTTTATATTGCAATGTTTGTTTGTTTTACAGCCGATGAGTGTATGTGCCTTTTTAGCAAACAGATTAAAGGTACAAAACGTAAACGGAAAAACGAATATTTCACTGTTAATCGCATTGTCTGCAAATCTGTCTAAATCTTCCTCTGGCAAGTTTAATCCCAATGTTTCAAATATTTAGTGTCGGCCAAAGTCCCAGAAATTTAAACTGTTTCACAAAATGTAATCTTAAATAGCTAGCTGCTTAGACTAGGATCAGCTCTATCTTGGTCTACATTGTTCGCAACTCTGTTATCAATAGTTGGCATAGACTAGTTCATGAATGTGAATGAATCTTGCTGAACACTTTTCCACATACAACCAATCTGCAGTATACTTTGAAAGCATACCTGCAACAATATTGAATTGTCTTTATATTGAAGTACAATTATTGAATATAGGAAGTCTCAATCATATGAATTAAAGTTTTATCAATGAACACAGTTGGAAACATTGTGGCAAATGGAAACATTGCTCATAAGAGCAGTTTTCTCCATTTGATACACTGATTTGAACGTTGTCTGCTTCAGAGGCGTCATAAAACGCCTGTGTGTTGGAATGGGTTAACAACACTGGTGTGTGTGTACCGATATTGATCACTGATAACTTCACTTTATTACTATTCTTAACATGTTAACCCTTTCCTACATATAAACGCTTTCTGACACCTCTGCAGCAGACGAATTTTGAAATCATTGTAACAAAAGGAGAAATTGCTCATAATGAGCAATTTCTCCATTTGCCACACTGAATTCAACTCTATACAATAAACATACGATCTTTATTTAGAGATTTTCTATAATTTGGACTTGATAATTTGAAAGTCGTCTGCTGTGGATTTATTATATGTGGGAAAGGGTTAAGGATAGTAATATAGCGTACAATTATCAATCGGTATCAATCGGTATCAATCGGTACATACACCCGTGGTTAACAGCAGGAATTAAGAGGAGTCATGACTATAATATATAATTTCGTAACGAGTAATGAATAATTAAAGAATCCAGATTTAATATATTTTGGATGATTTCAAAGTCGTCTGCTGCGGATTTGATGTATGTGGGAAAGGGTTATGGCTAGTAATATATCGTAAAATTATCAATCGGTACATACACCCGTGGTTAACAAACAGGTACTACAGAGGTTCTTATGACATTCTCAAAAAAAGAGTTATAGTCCGGTATAAAAGATTATATCACAAGACATGATTAAAAAAAAGGCTTTTCCTCCTTGGCAGTCAGAAGTGTGTAGTTAGTATTACGACTGAATTGCACATGGTAGGATAATTGGACCCGTACCACTTGTCACTTACCAAGTAAACGCCGTGATGTAACTGAAAACAAATGTTGAAAGCGGCGTAAAACACCATGCAAACAAACACACGATTTGGTGATTTTGTACGTTTATCCTAGACGATATCTTATTATAATAACAGTCCTCTTTTTAGAAAATAACTTGAGATTAAAAGAGCCGTCCCGTGAAAAAAAAAAAAAAAAAAATCTGCGTAATGTATCGGCCCAGATCAGCCTGCGCAGTCCGCGCAGACTGATCCGGGCCGACACATTCCGTCTCAGGGGGATAGAGATATAGAGTAATGATTCCTGAAACAGAAAATCCACATGAGGCGAAAAGTGTATATTCGGGTAAGCCTGCGCAGCATGCTTAGGCTGATCCGGGTGGATACTTTACGCAGAGTCCACGATGTCAATTTTTTCGCGGGATGGCTCAAATAATGTTATTGCTCGATAAGATTGACCTGAAGCTGACACTTGTGTAACGATGCGTTTTATGATGATGTTCGGGTACGGGTACTTGTGATGGCATGGTATAGTTTGTGAGGTTTTGTGTTTAAACAAATGTGTTGACATTAAATACAAACAGTTTGTTTAGATTGCATATTATAAACTTGTAAATCTTTAATAGTTCATTTAGTTTTACGAAGGTCAGATTCAGGTCGAATTAGTTAAGAAATATTTCAGAAAAAATTGGAGGAAAAATTGTCAATATCATTTAACACGACTGAATAAAAGTTTGAAATATCGTCGTGTGTGACGTCAAAACATACAGTTTGAAATAACAACGTATGTGACGTCAAAACGTACAGTTTGAAATAACAACGTGTGTGACGTCAAAACGTAGAGTTTGAAATATCGTCGTGTGTGACGGCAAAACGTACAGTTTGAAATAACGTCGTGTGAGACGTCAAATCGTACCTCTTAAAATAACGTCATGTGTGTCGTCAAATCGTACCTTCTGAAATAACGTAATGTGAGACATCAAAGCGTACATCGTGGCGACAATAACAGTGTTGTTAAAGGAAAAGCCATTACTTTTCTCATTTGAAATTGTATTGATATAAAACGAGAAATGACGATTGCTTTAACAATACTGTCAGTGTTGTGAAGACATCTGTTTTACGTGGTTATTACGTCGTAATTTAAAGGTATGATTTTACTTTACTTAGTTCATTGGTGCTAAATAACGTCCTTTTAATGCGATGCATATGGATAGCTAATGATATCTATTCAGCCATTCTAGAATTCTTCAAAAGTTGTTTCTTCCGCCATACACTATGTACTTGTTATTTTCTATACCAATATCAATATATATATATATTATATATACCATTAGCTTTATAAACTAATTATGTCTTTCTTGTCTTTATCTTACATTTTGGACTACATGTGTATTATGAATCCAGGTAATTGTTAGCCTCAACAAATATTTTTAGATTTGCCAAAGATTGACAAATGTTGACACTGTTATATTAGAATTTTAGGCAGTACAGTCAATGTAACAGTTTTGAAAACACACACCTATTTTTCCCCAATCGAATCGAAATTTAATGAAGTCTCTTAAAAGTGTTAATGATTTAGCTCATATTTTTATATTTACTTCATTTATAGTTTGCATATATTATATTTAACTGCTAGAGTGTGTTTGTGTGCGTCAGGGGAGAATGAGCAATAGAGACCGAAAGAGAGAGAGAGAGAGAGAAAGAGAAAGAGAGAGATATATATATAGAGGGGGGAAAGAGAGAGAGAGAGAGAGAGAGAGAGAGAGAGAGAGAGAGAGAGAGAGAGAGAGAGAGAGAGAGAGAGAGAGAGAGAGAGCGATAGAGAGCGATAGAGAGAAAGATAGAGAGAGAGAGATAGATAGAAAGAGACAGAGAGGCAGAGCGAGAGAGAAACATAGAGACCTACTTAGACACAGTGAGAGGGAGAGAGAGAGAGATATAGAGAGACACAGAGAGAGAGACAGAGACAGAGAGAGAGAGAGAGAGAGAGAGAAAGAGAGAGAGAGAGAGAGAGACAGAGAGGGAGAGACAGAGAGACAGACATACAGACAGACAGACAGATACACACACACACACACACACACACACACACACACACACACACACACACACACACACACACACACACACACACACACACAGGACATACAGACAGATACAGAGAGGAAGAGACACAGAAACAGAGACAGACAGAGATAGACAGGCAGACAGAGACATATAGATACATATCAGACCGAGAAAGACAGAGCCCGACAGAGACAGACAGAGACAGACAGAGACAGACAGAGAATGAAA
>JASEVX010000004.1:28029653-28102032 GCA_031761405.1 Serripes groenlandicus
TCATGTTTAATACGTTGTCGGGCCACCAATGGACTCATGTTTAAAATACTTTGTCGGGCCCCCAATGGACTCATGTTTAATACTTTGTCGGGGAGAAAAGCTAGGTCCACCAATGGACTCATGTCTCGTTTTGAGCAATTTCACCTTTTGTCACAATGTATTCAATAGTATTCTGCTGCAGAGGAGACATACATCGTCTATATGTGGGAAAGGGTTAGACATTACCCTTCTATGTGTGGTCTTACCTTATCTTATCGTAGGAAAGAATTTAAACAACATCAGTGCTGCAGGCTGATCTTAGTCTGTATTGTTCACAGCTCATGTATCCGTTCTAATAAAGGCTTCCCTATGAATGTACAAATATCTGTCAAAGCTCTGGAATGGCGATAACAATTACAGGAGTTACTTTGAATGTACAAATATCTGTCAAAGCTTTAGAATGGTAATACCAGTCACAAGAGTTCAGCAGGATAAGGATTCGTGAAACTCAAAATGAGGTCAACCTACGCGAATTCATAATGTATCATATATTCCTGTGTAAATAAGCTCGTACCATTTACATGCATGTAGAGAAATGTGGGGTTTTTCTCTCAAGTTTAAAGATCATGAAAGATATTTAACTCTTTTCCACATACAGACAATTTCTGACACCTCTGCAGCAGACGACTTTTGAAAAGATTGTAGCAAAAGAAGAAATTGCTCATAATGAGCAATTCTTCTTTTGTCACAATGTTTTCAACTGTATCCTGAAAATTCAACTTTTATAGAAATTATTTCCATATTTTCTCTAGATAATCTGAAAGTCGTCATAATGAGCAATTCTTCTTTTGTCACAATGTTTTCAACTGTATCCTGAAAATTCAACTTTTATGAAAAAAAATTCCATATTTTGTGGGAAAGGGTTAAAGCATGACTGGTCATAGCTATCAACATGACGAACGCTTTATCAGCCTATAAATAAAACATGAAGTTAAAGTCAGCAAACTTAACTGTGTCTGAAAAACCCGGTCTGATCTCGCTCTAGTCTGTATACAGTTCAGTGATAATAACGAACACAAAAGTTCAGTCCCGGTAGATCCGTCGGTAGCGACGTTCGTTGTCAATTAATGGGTAGTGCGTTCGAACTCCAGCTCGACTAATATTATTTCTGACGTAAAAATCAGTGCGACAAAAGGCACTCGCCTTCCACCACTGTGCGTACAGTCAATGTGGAAAATCAGGCAGTTGGAAGACAATGTGGTAGTCTGGTGTGAGAAAGTCAGGAAACTCTTCGGTATGTGCACTGGCCACGTGATATGAGTGAAAACTTGTTGAAATCGGCGTTCAACTAACATCAATCGATCAATCGAGTAAAAAGTCAATATTCAGTTATCGTATTATAAAACGTGCTTACATTTACAAAAGTAAATAGCATAAGCTCTATTTCACAACATTCATACACATATATATACTACTAATATGAAGCCACATTGATAAAATAGCATAGGTAGCGCATGTGTTCAGTTTGCTTTGAGTGGGGGACAGTATGGAAGCAATTCCTTTTCCATAGGCGACCATTATAGCGTGTTGGGCTATGGCTATATATTCAATTTAAATTCATTATCAAAAACTTCCAAAAAGGCACAAAAAACTCACATATTATCCTACTTTTGTTTTGTTTAGCTATGACGTCAAATCAAGGGTCACCCTTATCCCGCAGTGAATTTTACTTTCAATTTCAGAAAATATATGTTGTTCTGAAAATGGCTCCTAAGCTGTCAATAAAGCTCAGAGCAAAAAATGAAATTGTCTGCCCGGTGCTCCGATCCGATTTTCTTCCATTTGACCTGAACCCGATCAAACTGGACAGAAAATAACGGGATCCGGTTTTTGGCCTGGAGCTTTAGCCCCTGGTCATAGAAGTAATACCATATTTTTCGGAGTCGGCAGCATGCCAATTGCTGTTAGCACTAAATGCGCGAGAATTAATGTGCGAGAAAAATAGTTCATCACAAAACTGCATTTAAAAGGTTGGGATCTCTCCCATAAATATCATTTTAATGTTGTTGGAACATCAGCGAAAAACTTAAGGCGTGAGTACTCCAATATAAGTTTAAGAAATTATTAACATTCGCGAAGAGGAACGGAAAAAAAGAAAGAAATCACCTGAAATGTACTGTGGCGGATTAACCGGGGGGGGGGCGTAGGGGGCCCGTGCGTCGAAACATTAATGGTTAACAAAGAAAAAGCGTGGGAAATGTAGTGGCAGATTGGGAAGGGGCCCATAGGGCCCGTGCCCGACTACCCCAACCCACGAAAGAAGTCACGTGAAATATACAGTGGCGGATTAACCGGGAGCCTTAGGGCCCGTTCGTCGAAAATTTAATGGTAAACAAATAAAAAGGGTAGCAAATGTAGTGGCGGATTTAGCGGGGGCCCTTAGGGCCCGTGCCCGAAAACCCCCACCCCATGACACCCCGACCCGGTCGGTCATCATACATATCTGGCGAGCGCCGGGCCTAATACGCCGTTGAGTCCGGCTGGACATCGGGCAGACATTGACCGGTGAAAGACGGCGTCTGGCCAACCATCCATTGTATCTCGCAGGTTATAAAAGCCGCGTCATCGCATCATTTATCAGATTCCAGTCGCGCTCTCACAGAAGGTAGCATTTAACAAATATTTTATCACAAAAGTGTCAGAGTAACATTACTACAAGATGCCCTATAAACACAAGGGATGGCTGAAGGAGAAGGAGAGGGCAGTACCAACACGAGAGGGAAATTGGCAGTAAAGGAAATGAGACCTCTCCTCTTCAGCCACCAATGCACCAATAACTAAGTTGTAGAGGTAGCGTGCAAACGCAAGCCTCTCCCCCAATCGTGCTGTGCAGGTGCCCGCAAGTGCGGTGGAGGTATCAACGGCATTTTCGTTAGAATGCTTGTCTTAATGATATCTAAGTCAAGTTCGAATATGGGTCATATTGTGTCAGAAACTAGGTCACTGGGCCAAATGAAGGGAAATCTTGTTAACATAATAGAGGCTGCACTTTTAACTTGAGCATGTTGAAACCGTATCGAAATGATTGTCTTGATGAGGTTCTCGTTAAACTGTCTGGACACACAGGTAAACCGTGATCCTAATATATAGTAAAACTTGTGTTAGCGGTAAACTCGGTTAAACAGCTAACTTGTATTAAGCAACTACTTGAATATTCACTAAGACAATCATTTCTTCTTATCTGTAATGTATTACGCAGCCATCTGTGTTCAGCAGCCGAATTTAGGTGTTTCTCTTGATGGCTGCTTAAGCCTTTAGTCATGCATATATTACTTGAAAGTATTAAATACTTCTCCTTTTGTGTATTTATTGAGTATTCTTTTGAAATTTGAATTTGGATTTGAAAGAAAAAATCGCAAACAACGTAAACAAAGATTAGAATGCTCTTGTAAACGTGCAAGCTGATCTTGGTCTTCAATTATCACAAATGTTCATCAAAATCACATATATACATATCCTTTAGAAGAATAAGCAAGGTTGCGCATTTCAGCATAAGGGTCAAGATAAGATTTTATTTGCAACCCTCCAACTCACCTCACGTTTTGCAGATTATTTTATATTTCAGGTGACTAGATAAGAGTCATATCACCTGCTACGTGCACCACGATGCAGACTATAACATGGAGTATTTTCCTATTGCTTGTACATTTGGTGGGATGTAGGCATTTGCCAACGACTACATGCACGCAGCCTAAAACGCACTGTGGTGATAACCTTTGCTGCTGTCATGAAGAAAAAGCAGTGTGTTCTCGACTTGCGGACAATCTTACGTACATACCAGAACTACCCGAGAACATTACACAATTAGAATTCACATTCAATAAGCTGACACACTTGTCCAGATCATCGCTAAAGAATGCCAGTAAATTGTCTCTGACAAGGTTTGCAGTGTCCAATAACCAGATAGAACGATTGACAGAGGACACCTTTGACGATTTCCACAATCTGTCGACAATTGACTTAAGTAATAATATAAATATTAACAAAACTGATCTTTCTCTGGCTCTTGGAGGTTTGCCAAAACGAATAGAGTTAAAATTGGTTTTACAAAATATTAGTATATCAAGCATTCCTGATACATTTTTTATGCCGATGAATGGATCCAGAATTCAATCACTGAATTTAAACAATAATCTGTTGAAATCAGTCGATATGAAGGCATTTAGATACCTACCTCGCTTGAAAAAATTGTTGCTGGTCATGAATCGTATACAAAATTTCGAAGCATCGTTTGGCCATGGCAGACTGGTCACACTCCGTTTGACGCATAACGAAATCGCCCGGCATGTTCCAATGTTTTGTCAAACGAACGAATCGAGTAATCCGTATCCCTATCTGTTGATGTTATATTTAAACGATAATTTCATCAGTACATTGTCCGGGGCGCCATGGAATTGTCTTAAAAAGCTGGGGACGATGGACTTGGGAAAGAATGTGTTACGCACAATACCTAACAATGCCTTTTCACAACTAACCAATTTAAAGGTACTGAAGGTAGATCAAATGATCAACAGCAATATGAAGTTAAAGCCGCTTGCATTTAACAGTTCTAGTTTACGGAACCTTTCACTCGAATCCAACAATATTGCTTTTAAAACAAGTGATGTTGTAAATAACTACTTTAAACATTGTCCGAATTTAGTTGAACTTAGAATCAGTAAGAACAACTTTAAACGCGTGCATGACGATAATGTGACGAGTTTACTTTCTCCGCTTACACAACTACAAGAACTGTTTATGGTTAGTTGTCATTTACGTGCTGTACCACCGAAATTGTTTATTTACATACCACATCTACAATTCCTTAGTCTCGATGGAAATGCCATAAACACGATCGATGGCGCTCTATACGGTGCACAATCGTTGGATCATTTAACGGTACAAGCAAACAAAATTAGGCGCATTGGTCCGACGGCCTTCCCAATGAATGTACGAAAAACACTGAAAAGAATTTCTTTAGCGGATAATCCTTTTGAATGCACGTGTGCTCTGTTATGGTTCCGCTCAGTGATAAATAATCGTGGAGTCCTTGCAGGAACTAACGTTTCGCTGGAAAATTGGCCGCAACGTTACATGTGTCGTTTTCCGAGTGACAAAAATAGAGAGTTCCTGATTCATTATAGACCAACAGAGAAGTCTTGCAAAAAAAGTCAGTTAATTTTGATCATCAGTTCAACTCTTGGTTCTGTACTATTTCTACTTTTGGTTCTTACACCTATTACATACAGATACAGGTGGTACATAAGTTACTGGATGTACCGTAGGAAGCAAACCCCCGACAATCCAGAAGCCCGTCCATTGTTGCAGGACCACGCCCCTTACGCATACATAATCTACAACGACGAGGATCGACAATTTGTCCATCAAGATTTTCGACGATTGATAGAAGACGAGTACGGATTCAAGCTGTATATCTGGCATAGAGATTCAGATGTGGGGACGGCAAAAGCGTATACCATGTTTGATGGTATCCATGGAAGCAATCACGTGATCGCAATCGTTTCGAAACATTTCATGGCCGATAATTGGTGTGAATTTCAATTAGATGTTGCCACACATCACCAGATTGAATTGCGGCAGGACTTTGTTACTTTGGTCCTTTTGGAGGATATCCATAAGGCTTTACTGAGAAAGTCTTGGTGTGTAGTGCTCACCAGACTAGAAACTGTGTCCTGGTGTTCAGATGCGCAGGATGTTCGAAGGAATGTCTTTGAACAACAGATTAAGAAAAGGGTGTCAAAAACAATTCGAGAAAAGTAGACATTTTCAACACCGTTGTCATGATGAACAAGACTAATCAACTATAATGGACTCCCGATAACTCGAAATTAACAGGGATCCATGAATTACTTCGATCTATCGACATATTTGAGTTATCGCTGGACGCTCTTTCCTAAAGTTTGATCCTTTCGAGAAAAGGGTTCGAGTAAAACGCCATATTCGAATTTTCCCATGTTCCAGTTATTGCGAGAACAGAGTTCAAATCAGTCCGTATCTATCTGATGCTTAATTTTGATCTGATGTATTTGTTTCTCACTTATTAGTAAGATGACTTGTCATTAATGTTATTGTGTTTTGCAATTGTGTTATTGCTCTTTTACAGAAAGAGTGTACATCGCTGTTTCAAAACGAAGCTTTATATTAAACACTCACTAATTTAGCAGTGAACATATTTTCGTTATATTAGAATGAATAGGGTCATGTGATAGGCGTGTGATTGGTAGGTCTCTAGACCTATTTACACTATTAAACATACAAACTACATGTACATTAGCGATTCTATGCAGTGTATTTATATTTACACTAAGAAACATACCAACTACATGTACATGAGCGATTCTGTGTAGTGTATTTATATTTACACTAAGAAACATACCAACTTCGTGTACATGAGCTTTTCTGTGCGGTGTATTTATATTTACAATAATAAACATACCAACTACATGTACATTAGCGATTCTATGCAGTGTATTTATATTTACACTAAGAAACATACCAACTACATGTACATGAGCGATTCTGTGTAGTGTATTTATATTGAAACTTGTGTTCATACTTTGCAAAAGAGAAATGTTCACACTGTGTGAATATCATTTTTCTTACAGGGACTTGTAGGCTCATGGGACCGGGTGTTTTAGGGCCGCTCATCACGGGAAGTAGTAAAGGAGGGTAGACCGGGCCGCTTTGCGAGCGGCCCGGTCTACCCTCCTTTGGAAGGTATTTCGTCTCCAAAGGAGGGTGGTCTACCCTCCTTTTAAAAGGGATTTAAAGAGTAAAGGTCTGGAGGGTAGACCGGGCCGGTCGCAAAATGTCATGAGTTTTGCGACCGGCCCGTTCTACCCTCCTTTGGAAGGTATTTCGTCTCCAAGGGAGGGTAGACCGGGCCGCGGAGAGAAAAGGTCTGGAGGGTAGACCGGTCCGCGGCCCGGTCTACCCTCCTTGATAGGGTAGACCATGGACACGTCAAAGGAGGATAGACCGGTGAAAAACGACTAAGTCCACGGTCTATCCTCCTTTGGAAGGTATTTTATCTCCTCGAAGGGTAGACTGGGGCATGTCCAAGGAGGGTAGACCGGGGCATGCTCCGGTCTACCTGACCAGTGCATGCCTCAGTCTACCCTCCTAGGAGATAAAATACCTTCCAAAGGAGGATAGACCGTGGACTTAGTCGTTTTTCACCGGTCTATCCTTCTTTGACGTGTCCATGGTCTACCCTATCAGGCCAGTTCTGATGTTGGACTTAGTCGGGTTTTTTAATGACAATTTTGAAAAAGTTGAACTTTCTAAGTATGTGGGGTGGCCCTAAAAAGGGCCGGTTTTTTTGCTTTTTGTTTTCACAGATGACAGCAGCCAAAGTTTGCTCTACAAATCGGGCAGAACTTGTTTCTCCTTGTTTTAGTCACTGTCAATCTGTCTTCTCCTTCCCAACGAACTCTTCTTTTCATTTCAACGCCTAAATACACCACATCTGGTTGTTGGTGTTGCAGTGTAACATTCTCTCTGGGTTGTCCTTCTATGAGTTGACGATGAATATTGTAGAGTCGCTGACCAATATTTGTCAGATCAACTGCAACATTCGTGAGTTATCTGTGTACATCCATGCTGATATCGAGGAGTGTACGGAATGAAATGACGTTCTGCTATTTATACCGATAGGTCGGATTGACCTACTTTTGACTCAGAATTAAGCTTGACCAATGAAATGCATCGAACTTCATCCAATGAAAGGTTTGGGGTACAACCTAGTGTAAATATATGTTTTTAAATGTTTTTTCTGGTAAGCTATGTCATATTATGGATTGTTTTAGGAATACCAAAAAAAAAAAAAAAAAAAGATTTATGATTAAATGAACTTTTTATTGAACTATGAACTATGAACTATGAACAGTGAACAACATATTTACAATAAAGTTTTTAAAGTCTTTTCATGTATTGTTTCCATAAATCTGTTTGAACCAAATGGTCACATTTCGATCGTTTCTGTGATGTTCGGTTGTCCTAAATGTTTGTTGTAGACATTTCTGTAGATTGTTTCCTCTCGCTACTGCATTCAGTACAAATATACAGTAATATCCGCACACAACACCCAACAAACTTTGAATAACTTGTTTGTTGTATGTCCATGATGATGAGTTATTGTTGATAAAGCTCATAATTTCTGTGTTGAGTGGTGGTAATCCATATGAATCGAAGTATGTTGATTCTCCATTTCTGTTAAAGATCACTGCTATCCAATGTTCACCAGATCTGTCAGATGAGTCTGTATTGACAATGTAAGCTTGTACACTGACTGGTTTTTGTTTTGGTAATTGATCTTTAGCACAAACTTGTGCATCAAGGTTTGTTATCCAAGTTCCATGATCCAGTATGTATTGTATTTCATGAGTATGCATTATTTCACGTCTGGATATTACTTTCCCCAGTCCTGTTTGATTTTCTCGCCCCAATGTTCAAACCATGAATCAGGAACCCCATTGACAACATTCTGTTTAATATTCCATCACAGTTTGTAGCTACTACAATTTCTGAGTCTTTCAGTTCCATTTCTTCTATTAAAGGGTACCATTTCTCCATGATCTTGTTTGGTTTAATCCTTGTCATTGCTGTTTCAACGAACATATCTGTATGATCATGTCTGTCCATGAAGAGGCAAAGTTGATGTTGCATTTGACTTGGATGATCTATGAGACACCCATGGCATTTGTTATGTACTTCTTCAGCGATAAGTGTCTGTAATTCATCTATCATGATTTTTTCAAAAGAATTGTAAATGTCCTTTTTCCTTTTATCACTGACATTGGTTGAAGAATATTTCACTTTGAAAGCTTCATCTCTAAGTAGAATCGCCAATTCATGACCTGCCATTATTTCTTTTCAGTAATCTGTGATGATTTCTTTTCAGTAATCTGTGATGATTTCTCTTAAGGCGTTGATTTATATCTGATTATCGAATTCAGCAAAGACAATAACGTTGATGACTGTATCAAGTACCACGCCAAACTGAAGTTCAATTCTGAGGTTCCCTGTTTTTATAGACTGTAGCTGACCTATTTCACTGCCTTGATCTGCTGTCAGATCGTACCCCCACAATGCAAAGCCATTCTCAAACTCATTTTTAGTTATACCGCATGATTTATTAGCGCCAATAACCGAGACAGCCTGATGTAGCGACAGGTATGACTTAAGAAAAAGGCCATGTTCGAAATCAGGTTCAAATGGTCTGTTATGAATACTATGACCGTTACATGAAACATTTAGTTTACACAGATTAAAGTGTAAAGATCGGAATGGATTTTGTGCATAAGCCCCATTAAAAGCATCATTTCGTACCATACTAATGAAAATTTTGGTAATTGTCCTTGAAACGAATGATCTTCAACTTTAGACTGAAGACCAGTTCCGACTGTAAACGTTTTAACTTCAACTCTACGAATTGGTATTTTCATGTTTTGCTGTGCAATGACTTGATTTAAATCATTTGCGATGACTGGTAATATTTCGACATTTCTTACATTGAAACTAACTGTTTCAAACACAACTTTTGCTGCCGGTGCCCCGGCAGCACCTGTAAGACAAACAGTTGTAGGAGATCTATTTAGCCTTAATCGCATTTCAATATCATTTGGTAAATATTTTTCTTGATGAAACATATCAAGATGAATTCGTCCACACAACTCTGTGAATTTGCTTTCTGCTATTTCAGCTATTCTTTTTTTTAATCCTTTGTTGGGACCATTATGAGCTAATGCATTGAGATGTCCAGCAGTGTCTTTAATCCAAAGATCACTCGAAGCTAAATGTGTGACTTTACTATCAGTATTGTATGACAGAATATTTTCAATATGTGCTCTGTATGGGTATGTGTCCATATTACTGCTAACCAATTTATTGTTTAAATACAGGTCAATACTGCTAAACATACTGTAAAGAAAATTGTTTATTGGGGCGACGCCACTATCATCATCTAAGTTAGCACCATCTGCTTTTGTAATTTTGAATTTAACATACAAAAAAGACTGTGACAAATCTGTCTAACACTCTGTCTGAGCTGGAATGATGAATTCTATCGGTGAATTGTTTCCTAAAGATGCTACAGGAAAATGCTCAACCCATTGACTTTCTTGCATTGTTGTCATCGTTGGTGGTACAGACAGAACATCAAGTTCTGATTTACTACATTCACAAGACCCACTTTGCATCATTTTTAATACTGGTTTCTTTAATCAAACACGTCTAAAGTTCTAGGTTTACCGTAATGTTTCTTATGTCTCTTTGAAACGATCTTACCCCTATGAGTTCGAGACTTTAAATGACGAGACTGTCTCGTTTTAGGCTTATTTATTCCACCTATAAAATTCTGTGCCAGATCTTTTACTGAATCTTTTCCACGCGATATCAATACAGCTTTTGGATTTTTTCCATGTAAGAAAATATCTTGAGCTGCACCTATTCCTTGTTTAATACCCTCCTTCTTTAAAGCATTCAATCCAGATTTGACTAAAGTTTTTAGTAGTGGTGTAACAGTTCTGAGTGCTGATTTAAATAATGAACCTAGTCCATACCCATACTGGTGTTTTACACCTCTATATACAGGCATCATTTTTTTTTGGTATTGGTTAATCCACTTTAGCGAACCTGTCTAAAATGTAACTTAACGATTGTCTTGCCAATAACAAAATGAACAGGAAAATCAGAATCACCAGTTATATTGATATGAATTGTATCGAACTCCGATTTTGAGACGGGTACATAATGTAAATTGATTATCTCTTGATTGATATGTTGGCTATCATTATCACTTTCAACAAAGTTGGATGATTTGAACGGAACGACTCGAAGTATAGGGGCTACTGTATCACCAACGATGGAGTACTCAACAATATCTGAATAGATAAACAAATGATTATACCCTGCATCAATGTTTGCACTGTACTTGAACATTTGTAAACTATTTTTCCCCGGATAAATTGTTTTACCTATGAACTCTGGTGGTGACCCTCTGAATTTCAAAAACAATGATGAATGAAGTTTTATTCCTGTTTTAATAATTGTACTAAATCCAAGTTTTGGACGTTTTTTCTTTTTTTAATATTCGATAATCAATGCAGATTTATTTGATGCTAGTACATCACCTATCGTGTTTTGTATTATTTTATTTATAACATTCAACACATGTGATGGTGCTGTGTAAGACCCTGCTATTTTTCCCCGGATTAATTGTTTTACCTATGAACTCTGGTGGTGACCCTCCGAATTTCAAAAAAAAATTGAAATGCTACATCACGTGTGATTATTTTGAATTCTGCTTCTTTCTCAGATATACTTAAAAATTGTGACGGCGTAATTAGTTGAGCTAATGCAACTTCCCATTGTTCTTTGCCAATATGAATTGTTTTTTGGTAACTTGACATTAAAACAACATTGTGTATTACTTGGAGAGTACTCCATAGAACTGTCACTCGGTAATGTAAGATAAAATGAATTCATCTTTTACCATCAATAAGATCAAAGATTTGTTTATCCTGTTTTGTATATTTCAAACCTGGTGATGGTAGAATATAACCTAATGAACTACTTAAAAGAATTAACCACAATTCGTGATTTTCTGTTTGAAGACTGGGATGTAATATGGACGTTACAATGATTGTATAAATAACAATGATTTGTGAAATGTATGTGAACTGATTTTTAGGAACACGATTTCCGCAGCAATTATACGGTGTTGATCGACTATCGTCGATACTTTCTGTTCCAACTTCAATGTTAGACTGGGAACGCATGTCTAGCGTCATGACTTTTTATTAACAAGATATGATTCTGGAATCCAACTTTGAAATTTAGTAGGATATCCTTTCCAATTAACCTTTATTTCTCTAACTATTTTTTTACCTTGACGTCTTGTTCGCTTTGCAAGAACTGAATCAATTTCATAGATTTCATCATCTTTTATGAATTGTAATTCAGGTTCATAAAAAGTGCCCAAGATTTGCTCATCGTCTAAGTCTTTAACGACATATGTTACTGGAGAAGTTGATCTATTTACATGTACAATTTCAAATAATTCCTGTGTCCAGTTAGGAAGATAACCTTAATCAAATGTTCGTTTTGTTTTGTTAATTCGTACACGGTTTCCTATCTTGAATTTTGCTTTTTTATTTGAAACGGGGTTCTGAGGGTACAGATTCTCTGAAATTTCAGCTTCATTAGTTTGATTAACAGATGCAGGATTTGATTTGATACTTCTGTGAAAAGTATTATTGTAATTCTTTACTAAATTTTCCAGAATATCAATGTAACGCTTTGTTTTCATGTTAGTGAAATATTTCCACATACGTGTTTTCAAAGTTCTTTGAAATCTTTCAACAATACTCGCTTTTGTTTCAGGGTTTTCAATGGTAAAGAAATGAATACGATTTCGTTTTAACCATTGTTGGAATTCTTTGTTTTTGAATTCCGTACCTTTATCCGTTTGCAAAGAAATCGGGGTTCTTTTTGATTTCTGAAGTATGGATTGAAATGCAACGATTAACGTTTTTCCAGTTTTATTTGGAATAGGAACAACCCAAGAAAACTTAGAAAATACATCAATAACACAAAGTAAATACTTTTTGTTGTCATTTGTTTAGCTAAATGTTGCATGTCTGCTAAATCAGTCTGCTACGTCTTTTGAAACGTCTACGTATAGGTTTATGTAAAGTAAATGTTGTTTCTCCTTGTAACCATTCCCTTACATCCTGATATTTTACTCCCTTCAAAACGTACTTATCAGCATGATACAGCTGCTTAATACTAGAATAGGCTACATAACTATTTATGTTGTAATACAATTTTCTTAACACGAAATCAAGTTTCTGATGCTTCTTCTTTAATATGATTCCCATGTCTGACGTTTTGAAGTACTTGCTTCTTGCTTTATAGGAGTAGTTAATTTATTTCTGTAAAATGCCCTAAGACGATCTCTTTCAGTAGGTTGCATATAGGGTGTCATTGCCCGAACTTGTTTTTTCATTTTTGCAGATGGTGGTGATTTTTTAGGGGTACTGTAATCATCAGATTCACTTTCGTCGGCTTTATCATCATGTATGTTTTGTTTATGCATCCATTTCCATCTTGCTTGATTACCAATAACTTCTTGTGGTACGTTGCTTTCATGTAAAGCCTTTAAAAAAGTTTCCCAGCCTCTTGGTTCAATACCTTTTCTAAGTCTTAATGAATCATTGATTAAATCAATGATATTTGAGCCAGGAAGTCGTTTACCTTTGTATGAAACAACACCGTGATTATCCCAAACAAGATTTTCATTATCTTTGACCATGTTTAAAAGTAATTCAGCTTTCCTTTGCATGGTTTTAGGAACGCTTTGTAATATTCGGTCATGCAATGAGTTCTGTAACTTGAATAAAGTTTCACCGTACTTTTGCGCCTTTTCTGTTTCTGACATATCTGACGTTTCCAATATACCCGCCATCTTATTTTGTAGATGTGCTACATCTGCTACTTGTGGATTTGGTGGTAATCGAGGTCTTTGTTTTTGACGTTTCATATCCTCTAAGATTTGATAAGGTACAATAACCATTTTTCTGACTGACATTGTTCTTACAGTGATTTCAGCACACCGCCAAGTCCCCCGATAACAGCTTTTCCTAACAATGGTAATAAGGCTCCTGCAAGCAACGGTAGGAACCCTGCAATACGTTTTATGCAAATCGTGAATACAAAGCACCTAAAGTTGTTCTTGCTGATGATGAAAGTGGTACAGTTGTTAGCGGCGAAAATGGTGCAATATCATACAAGTCTGTAGCACGGGATGCTGTGTATGGAGGAGAACCAAGTCTACTTGAAGAAGGAATAGATTGAAACTTTATTTGTTTACCTGGTGTCACATATTTATTGTCTTTTAGTCTTTTTTGACTTTTGGGTGTTTTTTTCTTCAAATCTTTTTTCTTGGTTTTTTTTTTGGTTTATTTCTGGGGGGTTTTCTCATTGTAATAAATCTTTCATCGATGACTAAACGGTCATTTCTTTTTTTGGGTGGCTTTTTCCTTTGTTTGTCAACACCAAATTTACGAGCTGTCTTTTCTCCGTCCCATCGTAACAAACTTCTGATTATAACACCACCAAGAAACCCTCCTCCGCCAGGTTTAAGAATGATTTTTCGCTTGACTTCTTCATCAATCTCAGGGTTGGCTAACTTATGTATGTCATCTTTATGTTTCGTCATGTATGTAATCGTCAGTTTCGGTAATTTGATTGTATGACCAACGATGTTTTTAGCAGCCAAAGTAAACCATTTTAATATTTCTTTTAACCCTGCTTTGAGTAAAGCTTCTCTGGCATGTTTGTTGGTTTCATAACTTAGGTTTTGTAAGGCATGAATCACTGACTTTGAAGTGTGTGGTATAGCCATGTTTACACAAAGACCTGACCAAGATAAATGAATGTTAATCTTCTCATCATAAGTGTTTTATAGTGGAGAATAAACAATAGGTCCACGATCTTCATTTTGTGTAAACCATCTGTGAAATATATCCGTTCTCAGTTTCATCTCCTTTTGAGTACTAGAATGAAAATCAATCACCAAATACCCATGATCTTTAGATGTAGCATCTTGGTAGGCCATTATCAAATGAGGTGCTTGCATTTGATTTGCCAAAGTCTTTATTTGATTCTTATCACGTACATTTTGAAACAAGATCATGTATTTTGAATTCAAACTAATGGTTCGGCTCGACTTGGACTGTTGAAACATGTTTTGTGTGATATCAATCACACTTGCATTCCTATGATGACCTTTTCTTGTAAACCATAACTTGATTTTATCTTCATCTTTTTCCCCTAACATGTCATCAAAGACAACTAAATGTGGAATGTCAACATCACTTATAATTTCATTTTCAAATTTCTCTTGCATAACATTGTAAGCATGTTGCCATTCTTTGTAACACCATACCACTTTTTCTGGTACAATGTTGAACAGATCATTTCTATATTCAATCAGTTTATGAACGAATTCCGTTTTTCCACATCCACTAGGTCCTGTGATATACATATTACAGGGATGTTGAAATAATATGGACTGAATATATGTTAACTCTTTAAAGGTCTGAGAAGAAATAACAACACAAGAATAAAGTTATCTTATTTTATTCACATCTTTTATACAATTCATATTATTGACGCAGAGATTTGTACCCATATGGAACAGTGTCCGTATCATTGACAATTACTCTTTTTGTAAACACCGATCTGTACGTTTTTGTTTGAGCTTCACTTGTCACAGATCTGTCGGCATGTCTTTTAATTCTACACTCATAGGTCACTTTTATTTCTGTGTTACGATCTTCAGCACATTGTGTGAATGTTTCAAAGTTGATCAATTGACAGGTATTATAATCCAATGTGATTCCTTTGACTTTACATTTAGTTTCTCTTTTTCCTTCTTTTGTTTTCATTTCATAAGCATAATGTTTTGGACCTAGTTCTCTAAATTTGACAATTGTACAATCTGGCTCTTCATCTGTCCATTTTCCTAGTCTGCTATTAATAATGGGTGGATTCCATAAGCATGGATCATGAATGTACATACAACTGTCTGTGTCAAAGTACAATACTCTTGATTTTAATTTTTCTAAGATACTGTACAGTTCCATTCTTGCATACGCCGTCACATAGGAACCCACTATAACATTGGTTGTAGCATGGGTTTCAATGTGATCTAACTTGGTCTCATAATTCACCAGTATGAAATCACACTCATTATCAAATATTTCGACATGTTTCACAAGAACATTGGAGTTATTCATCATTTCAAAGTACTTTGTTGCATCTTTAATGTACTCAGTTTGACTCATGATTTCTCGCTGAGCCAATTTTCCCCAAAGACAATTCAACATGATCTTGGCAAAAGCTCGAAGACCTGGATTGTTCTGAATGGAAGATGAGTCAAGTTTGACACCTTCTGCTTTTTCATAATCATGAATGAACTTCTGCTTGTCCGAAACAGACTTACACCAACCGGGGTAACCACTAGCTTCTTGCTTGATTTTCAAGAAGTTATCTATATACCCTTGAAAGAATTGATTTGAGATCGAAGTAAAATGCCAAATTTCATACACATTAATCAATTGATACCTCATGTCTAAAGCTTTGAACAATTCAAATGTTATCCATGTTCCAACCATTGATCTTTCATCCTGATTATGATTGCAAGTATTGGAACTTTCTTGTGCACATTTCATACAGAGAGGGAACATTAATATATTATTGGAATGAACAGGTAAAACGGGGTGTAACAAATCATCTGGTGGTGAAACTTTGCATTTAATCAATCCTTCATACTGACGAATATTTTCCATATCAATACTCTCAGCGGTTATAACTTTTGGGTGTCCGACCGGATAAGATTTGTGTTTACAAACAAAGGGATACAAAGAACAAATATCAATGGACTTGATTTCTTTGTCCTTACTTTCATTAATATCATGAGTAATTTTCACTGAATTGCATCGACCTCCATACAAAGCTTCTCTTGGGTCAATGGGGTCACAATAGGGGAACAAATTGTAAATTTTGGATTTGAAGACTTTGTCATTTTTAATCTTTGCATCGAATTCATGTTCCCACATAATTTCAACATTGAAACCTTTAAATTCAATTTCCTCAAGGCGATTCATTGTACTATTGTATAAATGTTGCATAGTCTCACCAGTGATAGGACTTAACGGATTTCGTTTTGGGTAACAAACTGGACAACCATGATACAAGTCCCCAAGGAATTCATAGACTGTGTTTGTCTTCTCATGATAACCATCTACACTATATCTACCAATTTTGAATTCTCCATCATTTCTAGCGTGCTGAATGTAAATACCCTTTTCATTAGCTATGCTTTGTATCCACCGTATTGCTTTCATAGAACAGTGACGTTGGGATGAATCTTTACTTGAAATAATAGCAATTTGACCTTTTGGTAAATAATTCTGTCTCCATACCTTATTGCAAGCATCTGCAATAGTAACTGACTCTAAAAGCGGATCGATAACACCATGTTTCATGAACAATTTTCTGAAATGACCACATCCTCGTCTAAGGATATCAACATCAGACCTACAATAAGACTCTATCTCTTTCTGAAAATCGAAAATGGCACCCTGTTCTACTTTTTTATTATACCAGACCATGAACCTTTCTCTTCCTTCTTTAGACATTGAGTCAGGCTTGTAATATTTGGCATCAAGATAAGGCCCAACATAACTACAGAACTGATCTGTATTTGCCCAGTGGGGGAAGTAACCTTTTTTCATTTCATGAAGACCAAATGTATCTGGGAACTTAGCCAATGCACAGCTCATGAAATTAAATGAATCAATCAAACGAACCCCATTCAATTCCAGTTTCATGATACTGTTACCATTCATGATTAACTTGAGGAGTTTCACTCCAAGTGAAATGACTTGATGTAAAATGAATTGACCGTCATATCCTTTAAAATTGTGAGCAATAGCTGTGATGCCGTTATGTCGATCAGAAAACAGCCAGTTGCAACAATCATTCAATGTATTTACTCCTTGAAATACAAATGATGTGCTACAAGTTGAACAATGACAATCAAGAGATTCATTGATGCATTCATCACATGCATAATGAGAAATGCAGTAATTGGGGATATGAACACCTGTATCTTGTTTGCATTCAAAATCATAAAATATAAACAATGGCTTTTTCTTTCCTGTAATACTGGCTTTATCGTCTGTCTTATTCAACTTTCTTTTGTAAGGTTGAATATGACACCTATGAGATAAGGTAGTGATTTTTTGACAGTATCGGCATTTTTTCATACCTTTACAAACGTGTGGCGTTTTTCTGACTTTATATTGACCTCCACAATTCAAACAAGATTTCACAAGTTGACAAATGGATTTCTTCTGTTTTCCAACTACTATCTTATGATTGTGAAAACATTCTGAACCATAGAAAAATCTGTTACAATCTTGACATTGTTTTGATGTCTCGAATGACATACACTTTCCTATGGTAAAGCATGCTTTACAATTGTGTGAACAAGAATGACTTTCACGATTTTGATTTGCAACATCACAGAACTCACAATAGTAGCTACAACCAAAAAAACAGTTATGCTAGAAATGTAATCGTAATGACCTTGATGATAATACAAATGAAGTACTTTACTTTGTCTGTACACAACAGGGTGTTCAAAGACGAACTCTACAGAAGTATGTTGGTGATGTACTTTAATAACATAGTCCTTTGCATAGAGAAATGTCTGTATGATCCTATACTCGTCTAGTCCACAAGATTGATTTGGTGAAATCCCTGTTTTCATCAGGATGTCTTCAGCGTCACTCTTTTGAAGTTGTCGATCGGGTCTTCTTATTTTTTGCCATTTCAATCTCCAGTCATCTGTGTCATGGCGATTCACATGACAATACCAACTGCTAAAGCTCTTGCAAAACACATACTGTCATTGTTATTATTGATTTGTACAATGGATTGCATGTTTTTAGCAAAGATTTTTGAATGCAGAATTTCAACATGATTACACCTTCTAGCTGACTAGCATTCATAAATGGAATGTAAATCCCCATGTTTAAAGATGGATGATTAATAGTAATTCTAATCTTATCGGTAGGTTCTGTTTTCAAAGTTGATTTGATTTCCTCTGTAATATTGTCAAACAGTTTTGTCAATTCTCGCGGTGGTAATTCTTCAAATTTCTTGAAAGTTGCAGTCATTACATGCGATTCAGTCTTGAATTTACGAGATTTCTTACTCAAAGAATGTTGTAGATGAAATAAATGTTTGATATCAGATGTATCTTCTTCATTGTTTTCTTCTATCATTTTTACAGGTTTCTTTTTAATCAAGTCAAGTTCGTCTTCCTCATCGTCTGAATCAAGTATAGCAAGTTTTCTATGCTTTCATCGTTTTGGTGGGAAATCATCATCATCATCATCATTATCGTCGTCGCTTTCACTGTCTGAATACGGTACAATTCTCTTCGACATTTTGTCAGAGACTGATTGTAAATGGGTGAAATCCATGAGTTATATAACAGTTGTCTGTCATACTCCTATAAAAGAAGGCCGATTATCAGTAGTGGTTATCATACAGTCTTAAACATTCAGAGTGATAATACCATTAAGTCAGCATGGCTAGAAATATGGCAAGAATGTATGTGTACGTTAACGCATATACACATGAATATGAGATCACTAACATACCAACAACTTACCCGATCAGACATGTGGTGGTATACGTTGGATCGTTTGCTTCTTTCCAGACATTAGAGGATGATGAATACAGAATTGGGAAACACAGAGTATTTGACAAAATCAGTATCGACGACATGTATGGACCAAATGGAAAAAGACCCAATTTCTGTTTTATCTGTCACAAAGAAGATCACTGGGCCAGTAAATGTCCAGAGAAAGATAATCAGATTGCAAAATATCAGTTTGTGTATGTAAACCCACACACTCATGATATCGTCTTACAGTCAGCCCTTTATCGCACACCTATGGTGAAGCAAGACATGATATTTGTTGGAGCTTTAACATCTCACTGTAACGACTATAACCGGTATTGCTTGAGAACTTACCAACAAAAATGGAACTCTACTTCAGTTGAAAATACACCAGACATCTCGGATCAAGTAACGCAAACAGATCAACCCGATAAAAATACTGTCGTGGATCATATAACACAGTCAGAGCAATCCAATGAAAAAACTGTCGTGGATCATATAACACCATCAGATCAATCCAATGAAAAAATGTGTGCTCAAACCGATGAAAAACCAAAGTTGAAGAAACAGAACTGCTTTATCTGTAAAACAGACAAACACAAACAGAAAATCTGTCCAGATATTGTGGTAAAAACAATCAAACCTAGGAAACGGAAGAGTACCACAGAGGCCGAAGTTCCAACGAAGAAAAGAAAAGGAAATTGACATTTTCATTTTTTCAAAATGTAAATATAAGTGACATCTTTTTGCGAGATAAAACTGTTTTTGTTTCTCTCATTGTGTATAGACATTCACTTTCATTGTGTATATTTATCTTAAGATGAAATAAAAGTTCAAAAAATACATTATGGTTTTTTTTCATAGTCCAAATAGTAAACAATGACAATTTGAAAAGTTAAAAACTTTTCGAGATTTATGTTTTAGTCCTTAAAAGGACTGTTTTTTCCTGCGTAAGTCATCTTTCATTAATTTTCAAAAGATAACTTCAAGCAAGGATATTGCCTGACAAGTTTACCTTGCCAAGCACAGTTCATTGTTGGAGGTATGAACTCCGACAAATCGGGGTAGAGATTACCCATCTTCACCACAGGTTGTCTAGTATAGTAGTCATATCCTCGTCTGAGATAGAATTCAATCATAATCTGTTCAATCTCCTTCTTTACCTCCTTCATTTTCTGATCTGATTTCTTTTCACAGCCAAACAGCCGACGCAAGAATTTCACTAAACGGTTCATAGTTGAAGAATAGAATTTTAAATCGGAAGAGGTGGTCATATAAATTATCATTTCATGACCTACTAACCTACTGACCTAAGTAAATAAATCGTCAAAGTAGAAAAAAACATTATGTTTAAAGTGACCTACTGACCTACTTTTTTTAAATCTTTAAAGATTTAACACCAAGGTAGTTTAGATCACGTCCGTGCTCAATAGTATAAAACCACGCTAAAGTTATTTCATTTTCACTAAATCATGGATCAAATCCGAGATCAATTATCTTTGTTGTCTGCTCAGCTGAAAGCTATTAGCGATCAGATGGAGCTCCTGAACATTCAACTGAAGTATACGGACAAGAATATATCATTTTTCACTATACCAGTGACCGATAGTTGGACCGTCGACGAGGAGGCGCCGTATACGCCATGTAATTCCCCGGAGATGGTACAACACACTACTCCAGTGATAGAGAGTTGGACCGTCAACGAGAAGGCGCCATATAGTACGCCATGTAATTCATCAGAGACCAAGGAGGAGAACTGGGACGCTGACGATGAAGCGCCGTTTACGCTATCCTCTGCGTATTCTGCTTTAGGAGTGAAGCGTATGGTCAGACGGGCACAGATAATGTGTCCTGTTTGTCGAAAGGTTGGGGGCTGTGGACACTAGTTCTACAATAACCCCCAAAACAAAATGCCCTTTTCAGGGCAAAACAGAGAGCTAGAAAGTTCAACTTTCCTTCAATTTGTCATTATACATAGACAGAAACAAAACAGTCTCGTCATTTAAAGTCTCGAACTCATAAGGAAAGGATCAGGGACAGGAGTTGTGTATTTCAGACGGCTATCTCTGTATTTCTTGTTTTGAAATCATAAAGCGTAGAATTCTACACATGGATCCAAAAATGATGACATCATAGTCAAAGAATGACGTAATTGTAAAACAAAAGTGACGTCATGTATCACACTTCGCTTAGCGTTTACTGAGAAAGGTCACATTTTACATCTGACTTTCAAAGAGTTAAGACGTGTATTCTGTACTGAGAGAAAATGGAATTCAACTTGAACGACTTTCTACAACCAGACACTGGTAACAACGATTTGTTGTCACAGGCAATGACATTGAGCATGAAAGAAGAGAATTATCACAGTGTCCTAGCGTACAGTAAGCCGAAACGGAAGTTGCTGATCTGTACGCTGACGATCAGTTAGTTATTTGTATCAATTTACCATACCACGGCGTGTATCTTGAATCAAAATTTGTTCTAAATCGGGTTTTTGGAAGGAGGAATTTTTAGGGTGAGTGCAACAGTTATTTTTACTTTTACTGTGATCATCTTTGCTTCAAATAAGGTGTAGTATACTTGCATTCGGCATTCGTTACCTGTTTGATCACTGCCAAATTGACGAAACGGCCATAGAAAATTTGACTTTGTGTTCGCATATTTCACTGTGTATATAATTTCTGGTCTATTATTGTGTTGGCGTGGAAGGAACAATAATGTGTCCGGCACATAGGCTTCCTTTCATCAAGATTAAATGACTAGATGCCGAAAAATTGACAGTTTTGATCAGTCACTGCGAGTGACGTGACTGTACGCCTAATTGCATCTGTACGCAATCGTTAGTTGTGCGAACGTATGAAAAAACTGTACGCATAGTTCTCGAAATTTCCTATAGTATTTTTGATACATTTAATGTTTTAAAGTAGCATTAATAAATTATTGCACGTAGTTATTAATTTGTTCCTGGAAAGGTGTACCGAGGCGTAAAGGTACACCGCAAAACGTCGTTTTGTCGATAGATCTGTTGTAGTGAAAGTCTACTTTGTCCTTTGTGTTTTAGACCATTCCTTTTGGTCAGTTGTTTATGTCCAGAAAACTCTGGTTCCCAGTTTAGAGGAACCAGCCAACCATGTGACATTTACATGGCCCACTTGGACCAAGGCAGCTAAGCAGTACAGACGTGTGTTACTTAGACTGATGACTGAGACAGACAAGACTCTTTAAGACCAAGCAAATGATAATATAATGCAGGTTATAGTGTTAGCTACGGGTGAGTGACACTTCAATGGTGTCAGAAGTGAAGCAGAACCCATGTAAGTTTGTTCCATTTTGTTGTTTTCCAAAAAATTTGGGGAAGGAGAGAGAGGTGACCATTTTGAAAACAGCATGGAAAAAAGAAGTTCTGCATTAAACCCGGGTGGCTAATTTAATGGATAATAATTGCAATGAAGCTTTTCAAAGTTAATTGGTCCCTGTAACCAATAGTCAGGCAGCTTTTAGCATTTATTTATTATTATAATTTTGGAAACTTGTTTGGAATTGTATTTTAGCCACCGAAAATGTGTTATTCATCCGTAACAGTGCTTGGTTTGCATGTGTACATAGCGAGCGTATTACAAACAACGCCTGTGTTATTGCAATGGGCATCAATAGGCAGTGTTTAAGAATGCCCAGGCCGTTTAAATGCACGAGACTGAGGGTATTTTTGTTTTCACAAATTAAGGCCTAATGCAAGCTCAAAAAGAGAAAGAGGGGGGTAGGAGTTAAGTAAAAGAGACAACTATTTCCATTCTATTGAACTGTCCTGACAAACATAGTTGCTGTCATTATTTTAGGTTTAAGAGATATCCTTAATAGCTAAGGTAATTCAGTGCCACTGTAAGAAGCCCATGACAAGGACGTGTCATGATACAATGCGATTACTGTGCCGAATAGTATCATGACGCTTGCATGGATATTACAGCTGCGGATGCACTGGATATTGCCGAGGCAAATGAAATAATGATAGTAATCAAAAGAAGTTGAAATGAACAATGCCAACTGTTTCAGTCTTCATTTTCCAAGTGCAGTGTGACAAGGGCTCAACGTATCTACCGTGAACTTGTGGATTGGTGGTCATGGGGACCCGTGTTAATATGACGGGATGACTATGACTATTAACCACTTGTTAACTGACGAGAAAGAATTCCGAGAGATTTTACAGTGATGATACAACGCATCTACCATTAACTTGTGGATTGGTGGTCATGGGTCCCTGTGTTAATATGACGGGTTGACTATGACTATTACCCACTTGTTAACTGACAGAAAAGAAATCTGAGGGATTTTACAGTACTGGTACAGCAACCAATTATGACACTGAAAACGATTCAAGCATGCCTCAATAGCAGGGGACTGGTCATTGCCCGCTGGGAGACAAGACAAGCCGGCGAAGAAGACAAGGTAGAAGGGAAGTAACTCTGGTAACTGGTCTCTGCTCACTGGGGGACAACAAGACGAGCCAGTGGCAGATGATACAGTTCTAGGGGATACTGACCTGGGAAAGCAGAACCCTAAGACAAGGTAGAAGGGAAGTAACTCTGGTAACTGGTCTCTGTTCACTGGGGGACAACAAGACGAGCCGGTGGCAGATGACACAGTTCTGGGAGATACTGACCTGGGAAAGGATTGAGGTAATGTTTATTTTTGGCTATGAAGAACCACAGGGGCAGTTAGCAAGATGGTTGGAAGAATTATCACAGTACAATATGATTCTTAAATACCGACCTGGAAAAGTGCATGGGAATGCGGATGCATTATCAAGGAAGCCTATGGCCGACATGTGTTCGCACTATTCTAGTCATGTAAAGATTGAAGAGATTGTGGTGGCTATACCTATTGTAAGCGAGTAGAGGCTCAGTGGGCCACTTTTTCCGGAGAAGTGGTGAGGCGATTCCATTGGCTGCTTCAAAGACAATGCGGTTCAAGGGAGGCTTGGGTTTGGATCAACACTGCGCGTTGGGGGACAAAACGACGAGCCGACGAGCAGCTGAGACAGATTCGAAGATGCCCCGGAGTAGACACGCTGGGGGACAAAAAGACGAGCTGGCGTGTAGAACACTCAAAACCGTTATACGGATTACAGGATCACTTTGCGCCCCAGGCTTTGGGGGACAAAAAGACGAGCCGGAGGCTGGGGTGCGCTGAGTGTCCTGGGACTAAATTGCAGGGGAAGAGAGTAAGACCAATGGACAATCATTTCCCACTGAGTGGTGGATAACCATGGACACGTTACAAAGGAGGTATAGTCCAGAGCCAGGATAAGATAACATTGGCAAGAGAGTCTTTCAGTAGAATTGTAGTACCCGTGAGAGTTCGGGGAAAAACATCTGAGTACCTGTTTGAATTCAGGGAATATCATGTTAGCCCAAGGAGAGGAGTGGTTTAAGTTGAAACAATATCCGGGGGCCATCTAAGGGATTCCACCTGGGGTCAGTGGGGTAGGATATGACACTGGCTCATGCGGGAATCTCGCCTTATGGATGGGAGACTGGTAATTGTTTCAAAACAGATCAACCGTCACACAAAAAGGAGTTTAGAATCATGAATGGGGTTGATTGCATCGAAGAGGCAGTACTGTCATCTACAAGATCGTTGAGTGTGTGCCAGATAAACAGATTGAGTCTGCTTTGGATGTTTGTTTTAGTATTTCAAGAATGCTGTAACCGTCAGATTGTTAGACATGAGGCGCAACATTGTTCCAGGGCCCGGAATGGTGTTTGAAAGAAACTAATGTCGAAGTCGAGATCTGGCGAAGTATTGACTGAGAATGTACTTTACATCACAAGATCCAATAAGAAGGAAACTGAACATCCGGGGCGACCAATATAGACCTTCTGACACAGAAGTACAGAGATGACAGTATAGCCTACAGAAAAGAGGGCATATTAAGTACAAAAATGACTAGCCGGTTACAAACTGACCATTTCGCTTGATATGCCAGATAATCAACCCGTATGGTAAATTAAATAGACCAAGAACCATGATGCGAGTAAGATACAAATTATCTGGCTTAAAACATGGGCTTGGTTTTTTTTAGGAAGTCATTGGTGTGCTTCATAGCATTTTCACGAAGACAGGGATGCTATGCAGCAAAAATGGTGCAACTGCTAAGAGGGCATGGTACAACACAAGTCATCGAAATGGTACAACAACCTGGTTTGGTGATGCTGCAATGTAGGGCTGAGAGGCATTCTCCCGGGTTGGGTCTAATGATAAAACCGGGGGGAGTGTAGTGAAAGTCTACTTTGTCCTTTGTGTTTTAGACCATTCCTTTTGGTCAGTTGTTTATGTCCAGAAAACTCTGGTTCCCAGTTTAGAGGAACCAGCCAACCATGTGACATTTACATGGCCCACTTGGACCAAGGCAGCTAAGCAGTACAGACGTGTGTTACTTAGACTGATGACTGAGACAGACAAGACTCTTTAAGACCAAGCAAATGATAATATAATGCAGGTTATAGTGTTAGCTACGGGTGAGTGACACTTCACTGTCTTTCCCTTACACTTTTTTACACTGCCTTAGACATTTTGTTTCACAAACTTACCCTGAACAACTCTACCTTATATATTTTTCGGCATGAGCTGTATAAGATGGTTATCGACAAAACTGCTTCGTCCTTCAGTCCTTATGAAATAAGTGGACAAATAAATACATAACAATATTCGCGTCATATTATTATGATTCGGACATATTTCTTTAAATATTTTCTAATTTCCTTTTTGGTTTTTGGGTATATAGCGTCATTATAAGAAAGGCTTCAAAATGACTTTCTCGTCGTCGTTTAATCATGCTACAGCGATATATCTCTTTAAAGACAAAGGATATCTTTCACAGCACACTAACTGATCCCCGTACCTTTGTTTTTTGTGTGAAATTGTTCATACGGTGTCTGTGCATCTCAAAAACAAAAAGCAGTTGTGTTTGATGTCATTTGATGCTTTTTGTTCCTTATTTTTTTTTTTAAACACATGAATACCTTTATGATTACAGTTATTTCTGTTTAGCATTTACGCGTCCAGCAGGTCTGGACAATTCATGATTCACGCATGCTCACATTTCCCAATATTCTGTTTGCTTAGTAAAACAATTTGACTACATAGGGATAGTATGATACCTCTTACTTACTTTTGTTAATTATTAAGAATTATACCGGCGGTGTGTTATTTCCAGGCGCATCTCTGCTCTGACCTATCTTATTCATTTGTTATAATCTTTCACGAAAAAAATGCATTACAATTTCATGCAATTGAAGCCTGTCGGTTTTCGTGACATTTTAATTACAGGTATGCAATTTACTATGCATTGTTTTTCTGACTTATACATTTCTATTTGCAGATAAAGATGTACCGGTGTTTAATGTGCGCGCTGCTGTTCGAAACATTTTCAGAAGTAATAGATCACTGTATAATTCGACATGTCGATGATAAACTAAAATTTCAAAAACTCATTCAACAAACAGACAAATGCACTACACTGTGGCAAACGAAAAATTTCAATATCATATCAGTAGAAGTACAAAGATCCGGTTCATACATTTACAGCATTAATGACAAAGAAACTATTAAAGTAGCCAAGCTGAATGACCCTTTGAATGACCCGTCTCAAAAGCTAACATCAACAAGTCCAAACCCGAAAAAGCTAAGATTTTCCACTTCAACACCAATTAAAAGCAACACATCAAAGTATTTTATGTGTAGAACATTTGGCGAACGTATGGATTACGACATACATGTACGTAGAAAATGATTGCAATTATTCTTGTAAAGGAAAATACACTAGCATCATAGAAACAAATTGGATATTTACACTCGTTTCACAAGTAACTTCCTGTAAAATACAATTACGTCTTACAACATCATAAAAATAACAAAACAGTGGCGCGACATCGATAAAACTTTATTCAATCGTGAACATTAGATTAATTGAAATTATAACAACTTAACAGACTTCCTGTCCAAATTTTGCTTAAATAAGATCTTAATATAAAATTGCTGACAACCAGTCCAGACTGCTTTCAAACGTATAAATGTATCATATTTTACAGCTTCTCATCCGAATCTTTAAAAAGAGATTAAAGACATGTGTGTAAAAATCAACAAAAACAAAAGATACATGCACGTGTGTACCTTACTACAGTTTTAATCACTATGTGCCACATGTTTAACATGATACTGAAGACTGCTTCTCCATTTGAACAATTTGCCGCAAAGGTCACACCGATATTTCTTAGAACCATGAGCTCCATTCATGTGTTCTTTCAAACTTTTCTTATTCTTGCAATTAACATTGCATTCTTTGCATTTTGACTTCATTTCTGTTGTGTTGTTGTTTGCGTCATTCTTATATTCGCAGCTACGCTTATGTGAAACAAGGCTAGCTCTGTGAGCGAAACTCATTCCGCAAGAATTACACTTTTCTTTCAGTTCAGGAAAATGCGAATTCAAATGTCCCCTGTAGTTCCAAAGTTGATTAAACCCTCTGTTGCAATTACTACAAGTGAATCTAAATATGTTCTGATGTTGAGACTTCACATGTAGGCTCAGTCCATATTTGGACAAATATTGCTTCCCGCACTGGTCGCAAATATGATGTTGTTTTTCGGCAGATTGTGTAGGATTGGCTGTTTTTGTAGGTTTTATGTGTACAGTTCTGTTATGGCGCCTCAAATTGGAAACATGTTTTGTGCTGTAAGTACAAACATCACACTGATGGAAAGTGACGATTTCTTCAAATGACTCGTCACAAGGCGTTAGTTCAAATGACACGTCCATCTGTAATATGAAAAGAAAGTAAGGTTGTTATATGTAGGTTAGCAAACAGGGTGACCCTTGCGCGTGACTTGTGTAGGTTGGACAATGGAAATTTAAATTCCATGTTACAGCTAAATGTATTTCCTTGCGTATACATCACGCGCAGTAAACCGAAAGTAGCATAACGGGATGTACAGTGTTTCAAAAACACATGCATGTCTGTCGAGTGTGTAAAACAATATAGTGGTTGTGCAAAGAATAATTAATTTCAAAAACTTTTCAACCAAAATTGCTTACTGATCGGTTCTTTTATTTACTGATACCGAACTTTCTTCAAATAAAGTTTAACGCTAATAATGTCATGTTCATGGACAATAAATATGACCAGTGAGTGCATGATTAGGCCTGAAAACCCGATGCTAGTCAATCGATCATATTCATTAAAATTTGGAAACTAATCGTACAGTCTTGAATTGAAAAGTTGCAAGTAGGCGTACAGTCACGTCACTCGCGGTGACTGATCAAAACTGTCAATTTTTCGGCATCTTGTCATTTAATCTTGATGAAAGGAAGCCTACGTGCCGGACACATTATTGTTCCTTCCACGCCAACGCAATAATAGACCAGAAGTTATATACACAGTGAAATATGCGAACACAAAGTCAAATTTTCTATGGCCGTTTCGTCAATTTGGCAGTGATCAAATTGAGAACGAATGCCGAATGCAAGTATACTACACCTTATTTGAAGCAAAAATGATCACAGTAAAAGTAAAAATAACTGTTGCACTCACCCTAAAAATTCCTCCTTCCAAAAACCCGATTTAGAACAAATTTTGATTCAAGATACACGCCGTGGTATGGTGAATTGATACAAATAACTAACTGATCGTCAGCGTACAGATCAGCAACTTCCGTTTCGGCTTACTGTACGCTAGGACACTGTGATTATCAACCCGTTTAATATCAATCCGTTGTACAACAACCAAGCGATGATTTGAAGAACATCTTTGAGGAAATGCGGAAGATTAACAGCAGCCAGAAATCTGCATTGAACACGGTTGTTACAGAATTGAAGACATTCAACAAAATACTGGATGAATTAAAATCTTTGAACAAGAACGTTAACAAGATGATCCATAATGTGGAGAGAATAGCGGATCAACGAACAGGCTGCATCTCTACACCGGTAAAGGTACCAATTCAGTTTGACGTTAACAGTAATTCGTTAAAAGATTTGATAGAGCAGATCACCTCTATTATGAAACAGAGAAGCGTTTCGCCATCATCTCGTAAAAGAAAATCAACAGATGTAACTCCAAAACAACCACGTAAAAAGGTATGTGAGGGGTCATACAGAATTCAAACAGTGATTGGGAAAGGCGAACATTTCGATCACATTGACAAGTTCAAGATCCAGAAAGAGAAAACCCAAAAACAACCACGTAAAAAGACGTAAAAAGACATGTGAGGAGTCATACAGAATTCCAACAGTGAGTGGAAGAGGTGCACATTCCAAGCACATTGACAATTGTAAGATCCAGAAGAGGAAATAGTATATCGTCTATAAGATCACAACACACCCAACAGCCCTTTTTAGGGCTACCCAAATATCTCGAAAAGTTTCAACTTTTCAAATTGTCAAAGTTCTTACCCCTCCCGAAATACATTTGCAAAAAGTAGATGAAAAAAACATGTAAATGCAGTAGTTCGTACCCCCACTACTTTTCATAGAATAACGTTCAGTTATTTCATTGGTCAAGCTTAATTCTGAGTCAAAAGTAGGTAAATCCGACCTATCGGTATAAATAGCAGAACGTCATTTCATTCCATACACTTATCGATATCAGGTGGCATAACACAGTTGAAAGCTGATTTTCTGTTTCCTGGGACACTCCAACTTTTATTCTCTCATTATTTCTCATAATATCCATACTGGTTTGATAAAAAGAGTTTTCTGTATCAAGGAGTGCCAGAATTGTAGGAAAATGACTGGAAGTCACACTCTCAGTCCATATTATGGAAATAATTGACCAGAAAAGTGGTCTGAAACAAGGTGAAAAAAGTAGGGCAGAAAGATCAATTTGACCCTTTATTCCAAAAATCACCCAACAAAAACGCAGGGGTTTAGTGTAAAATTGAAGAGCTGATAATTCTCTCAAAACAGTAGGCAATCTGTGGATGCAGTCAGAAATACCACGTTACCAGCTCCTTTTCAAGCAATTTTGGACGCGAAAGCTGGTATTCAAATTTACCTCTAAATTCACGCCTAGCTCTGCAACCAGTGTTGTCAAACAGGAAGGAGAAGTGGGTTCAACTTAAAAATTCAATCCCATGCTTAGAGCTTACTTTTCACTTTTATAAAAATCAAAATCAACCATTTACCCAAAAATGTACCCAAAACTTACTATTTGTCATTATTTCTATTTTTGACCCTGGCCAAAATCCGAATATCCCGAAAGCTAGTGTTATGTGTCACCTCATGGGGCCGCCATTTTGGATATGTATAAAAAGCAGACGTAAAACACAGATTGAAAATTATTGTCGGCTTTTTAATCATTTTTTTTAAAATCGGTATTTTGGGTATGTATAAAATGAGCAGAAAAACACGGATTGTAAATTATTGTCGTCTTTTTAATCGATTTTTAAGATCATTAAAGTGCTGGAATTAACATTTGTACGAAAAGTTAAAAATAAATGGAAATCTATAAGAAATATGTTTTCCCGTTCGTCAAAAAAACGACAGCATTAGCCTTCTACGACCGAAACACAATTTTGACGGTATCGTAGCCAAAGAAGGACGTGACGTCATTTCCGTTACACTTCATCTTGGCGTAACGTCAATGGAGCGACTTCGTTTCCCGCAAAAAAGTTGTATCAACATGAAAGACCCCAAATTCCTATACATGAGCTATTGACTCAATCATTCAAAGTATAATTATTTATCAAACATTGTGGCCAAAGGATAACTTTCTCATAAGGAGCAATTGTTCTTGTTGCGACAATCCTTTCCTAAATCGTTGCATAGGCCTCAGAACCCGTATCTAATAGGGAAAGGGTTTAGCAGAAATGTGACCCCTTACATAATTTGTTCCAGTCATATTGATTGGTTGAAAAAGGCAGTCGCCAGGTGGCATCAGAAAAGGGCTGATCTATTTGCTTCTTTGCCATAATGCAGGTGATCGATTAAGGATCATCTTGGCCCTCATGTTTTAACCTCGTTCATTATAAATGTATTCCTTGATTGTCTGAAAGTCTTTACTTTATTATTTTCTGTTCAAATAATAGACAACAGCAATACGAATTCCAAATATGTTTTAATAATGCAAGAAACATGACATTAACATTATTATTGTCTAGTCAATTACTTATAAATCCTTTTTTATGGCCAAAGTATGCTCTTTAATTTTTGTTTATAATTATCTTGCGGTTTTTTTTCGTAAATAGGTAGCACCTATATATATATTAGATTTACTGAATTATACGTTAATCGGAGACTACCTCGGGAAATTGATACAATTCGTCAACCAGATGGGGTGTATTTAGTCAGAGTGATGATAGCAAAAGCTTCTTATGAGTTCTGTCTCCTTGCAGTTCTATTATGTACTTCTTTGGGGAATTGGGAATTTGGTCAATGCCACTCGACTTTAACACCCCAAAACGGCCCTTTTTAGGGCCACCCCACATACTTAGAAAGTTCAACTTTTTCAAAATTGTCATTTAAAAAAACAACTAAGTCCCACATCAGAAATGGCCAGAAAAACGACTAAGTCCACAATCTATCCTATAAAGGAGGGTAGACCGGGCCGGTCGCAAAAACCATGACATTTTGCGACCGGCCCGGTCTACCCTCCAGACCTTTACTCTTTAAATCCCTTTTAAAAGGAGGGTAGACCGGGCCGCTTGCAAAGCGGCTCGGTCTACCCTCCTTTACTACTACGGGAGTTGAACCCAAGACCTTGGCCGACGCTCTACCACTGCACCAATGTCATCCAATGCTTAATTTAAAAGTGAGGATCATAAAATAAGCGCCGAGCAACGGTAGCTCAGTCGGTATTGACCAGGCTGCAAAATCAAGGGCTTGTGAGTTCGTACCGCATATTGGCAAACATTTGTACTGACGGTTATCAAAATCCAAGTCATACGAGTACGTCTTCCACTTATGAGCTAATAGTCTGTATAAAAAGCAGCCAGTTGCTTATAGTCTTCTGTAGGGAATGTGACATAGTCTGGAAACGCGTGAGTAGGTGAACCGGCCGCCATGATATGACTGAAAAATTAAAACACTCTAGAGAAAAGCTCTACATAATTTGCGTTTCGCATGTTTTAAAATCCTTATTTGACCTTCACACTAATGTTGTGTGTACTCTAAAGGATCATCTTACTGAAATGATTAGTTTGAGTACCCACAGCATAAGTTTTAATGATACTTGCTTACACAGATAGGGGAGAAGCAATAACTGCTTACTCTTCCTTCATAACTGCTACATATTTTGATTTTTATCAGAAAAGTAGGTTCACAACAACTTTGTATGTTGCCATTGTGTCATACGATTTATTATGCGGTGCTTATACATGATCTGTTATATTATTGTTTCAAATATGATCAGCATGATTTCTCTCACAAATGAAGATTTTAATCTTAAATTACTGCTCTCATTCCTTTAGAAAAGCGATTGTGATTTGTTGGCAAAAATGTCGTAAATTACGAAACAGTAAACCATTGTAAACATTAACAGGGAGTCAAATGTGCATGTGGAAAGACATGACAGATACGGTTCATAAAAACTTGGAAGTAGATCACCACTTTTGTTTAAAATAAGCCCACAGGGCCTTTCATTTACATCCCGGTCGGACATGGACCGAATGGACGCTTCTGCGGACTTTACTACATTCAAACAGTGCCACAGTCACCTTCGCCAGTCAAACATTTGGACAGTAGCTAAGTTACATCCGTTTGCATTGTCCCGCATGAAATTTCTGGCTAATATATGTTGTAAGCGACCACCAAACCAACCGGAAGTCTGTCTGCGTTGTCAGCATCCGTGTCTGCAGGAAACAGAACACCTACTATGTGAATGTCCCCTAACGGACAGGCATAGACTATGGAACGAGTTATATAACGAAAACAATTCATTGTGTTCTGATGTATGTGCTATGCTATTATCAGATGTACCTAGACACGAACTCATCACATACATTCTTAGCAAAATATATGAAAAACTTGAAAAAATGTGTTAAAAGTCGAATTGTACCCTTCGTTTCTGACTATCTGTGCTGATCTCCTGACACAAGTATACGCTTAGAACTGTATGACGTTCAATAAGAGTTAAGTGGTCACTTTACCAATCCCTCTGTTGCTGTTTCTGTTTCGCTTTCGGAGAAAGTTCAACCTATCCACTTTCTGATCCTACTTGGGAACAGTGACCGTGTCACTTAAAGATAGTATGCACTATCGAAGCCCTTTGGTTAAACTTACAAAAGAGCCTCGATAAGCACATACATATTGTACTTACTGTTAAACAGCTACTTTGTACATATATAGCATTTGAATAGGTTGAGCCGGGTCACTTTAAAATAGACTTCAGAAACTGCCGATCAGCGAAAATTACATACTGTTTACCCCTCCGCATAGACTGAGTCAGATGTCCTCCGATATTCACCAACAAAATATTTCATCGTTAAATCTCCTGGGGTCTGTTTTGGGGTGAAATGACTCAATAAGATAATGTGCCGATTTCTCATAATTTCTTTTTCTTTTCTATTGTTTACTTTGTATTTGTTGTATACATGTAACTGCAATTGTATTTTTAATGATTATGTAATGTATTATATGTGACTCTTCAGAAAATGGAGGCAATAAAGATGTATATACTTTAAAATAACCTAATATACAGTTTGTACGCAGGGGAACGTCGCGAAACAACAGTAGCAGACGACTAAAGAAACATTAAGAACTCAGAATGTGTATAAGAACAAAATACCTCCGGCCCAAAATCAATAACATTTGGATTACAATATTCCAATATGCATACGATATTGTTATGCCCTTAACTATTCGAAAGTGTTAAACATAATACGAATGCTCATTAAAGATCACCTTGTTTAGTCATTTTAAAAGATTTAAGGGGGTGTACATGTATTTTAGTCGGTCAACTATAACATTACTGAAATATTAGAAGTATATATTTGTCACGATCCTTTTCAAACTCTTCGATTATGAAAAATAGTAATTCTGCGTTCGATAGCTTAATAATATTCGTGTGAGGTACACTACTATATTAATAGATGTTAAGAAAAGTTGTGTTAAAGGCTTCTACATTAAAGATTTGAACAATATATAAATAAACTGTATGTATGTATTTTTTGTTTTATTGGGGTTTTACGCCGCTTTCAACATTATTTCAATTAGATCACGGCGACAGTTCACAGAAACATTTTGAAAAAGTATATTTCATATTAGTAGTAGCCATCTATGTACACTCGTTACATTATGTGTTATTTCATTACTGTTCCATTTAGGTCTATGACTATTTTCAAGAAATACATATGAATAAACACTAACATTCTACAAAATAATTTGCAATTTCTAAATAGAATATAAAACAGTGATCAAAGAAGAAAATGCTCGCAATGTGAATTTTCTCTTTTCCCTACAGTGTTTTCAAAAGCCTTCTGCTACTGAGATTGAAATCCTCTTGTGGTAACACACATTAAATGTGATAATAGTTTAATAATAGCTGATATATCAAGTAATTTTGACTTATCTAAAATCATTTACCTGTAGGAGGTTGTATAGTTCAAGGTATTGTCACTGTTATCATAGATTGACTGAAATTCGTTTCCTACGAGTCTGTGGTTTTGAGTTTCGTGGCAATGGAGACAGATTCTGTCTTTTCTAGCTAGGTTTTTTTCCGGCGAACGCTGTTTAACCTCAGTTTTGACCTAGATGTTAAACAAATGATCTAGATTGTAGACCAATCAAATGTTGTATTTTATGAAATGAAACGTTTTGATTGGTTGGCGATCCTACGAGAGGCACTACTAAGATGAAGTTTTAAAAATGAAATGTTCTGCATACTAACTTTTAATTGTTTTCCTTAAGAAATAAATTTCAGTGAAAAAAATCAGTGAAAACGTATGAAATATAATATTTAAGAGCAAAAGCTTAATTATTTTTGAAACATGATAAGTTTTCAGTTATTTATCGTCAATTGAAACTTATACACCTCTTTGGAGCCTCGCGTGATCTCCAGTCATGTAGCGTATTCTCGGCCTTGATAATCTATTTATAGAAACTGAAGCTGGATGGAGATGGCCGATTAGCCTTTTGGTAAACACGTAGAACATTTCTGATATTCAAGTCAAATAATATGCGCATGTTCCATTTCTTAGTGTTTTCTCATATTGATCGCCGTTTATCTTTTTTAAAGATATTTCTTGTTTTAGATAAGCCTCTTATAAATTATTGAAATAGTTGGGATGCATTATATTGCTCAATACACATTAACGGGAAAAACGTGTGGTCCCTCTTTCAACAACTTACCGTTGGTCTGGTTCTTTGTCACTTTCGTGTTCAAAATGTAACGGAAATGGGGTATAGGTACACATACCACTTCCACAGCCGCCTTTTATAGCGACGTTGGTAGAGTGGATGTCTTTTTCACACAATTAAGCAACGTATATCGCGGTAAAGTGCCTGGATGGGTGACCCGCGAAGGGCCCGGTCAACGTTACAAATACTCGTATGTACACATTCTAATTAACGCACCTGCAACGGTCGATTTTGTAAAAATGCATTGTATCAAAAGGAGAAACTGCGAATAATGAGTAAAACTTTTATTTAGTAAGTATTCTTTACTTTTTTAAGCGTGTTCCATATGGTTGCACATATCTTTTCACAGTCGTCTGCTTGTTGAAAGGGTTATTTGTACTTCAGCTAGATTCCTGTACTTAATAGGGATTAGTTAGTAAGTGAGGAATACATGGTAAATGGTTTTGTTATCGTTTTAAAACAAACAAAATAAAACAGCTGAACATTGAAAAACATCTGTGTATTCATATAAACAGTTTAATGTTCATTGAATAACTATCTAGTTTGTATGGAATGGTCCATTGAACGCTAATTGATACTTGACATTAACTGGAGCATTTCAATGTAAAAATTATATATCGCTTAACCTAGATAAAAGTATTTTATTTCCTATTTGACTTATGCATTTTCTATCTAATTATCTTTAAAAGTATCTATCTGTTGAACGCTTATTTTATTTGTTAACCCTCTCCCACATATAGATGCCTTCTAACGCATATGATGCAGTTTTCCTTTGGAATTATATATCAATAAAAAAGGGTTTAACCCCTTCCTATATATAACAAATCTGCAGCAAACAACGTTACAAAAGAAAAGTTAAAATTATTGGAAATATATACAAATTATACATTAATCATCAAATAAAGTTGAAAACGTTGTTTCAAAGAGTGAAATTGCTCATGATGAGCAATGTTTACTTTTGCCACAATAAGGGCATAGGCTACACAAGTTACAGTGACAATGAAACCTCCAGGAAATTAAAATACTTTTGTATCGGAAGTAGTTAAGTTGGTTTTGTTTCGCTTTTAAAGATGATAATAAATACATCGTGTATGAAGATACTTGTAAATAAAGGGACCTTATATCGTATAGTGTATGTGATATGAAAAGGTAAGATAATTTATTGTTTATTTCTGTTTCATAACATTTAAGGTAAATTAGATTTAAACGTGTAAAAGGGGCAGTTTGGCGAAATAGTACAGGCTTTTTGTGACAAATAATGACTAAACCCCACACAAATTCGACAGAATATCTAGCAAATGTTTATTACTCATAAAAGTGTCATCTATAACAATTAAAAGGTCCTAAGGAATCCAAGTGGTGGAAAGTATTTGAAAAAAAAAGGTTTCTTAACAACTTTTTGCTACTTTATAACGGGATATTTAGCGACGTACTAACAATATTTTTAATGCTATACACATATTGTCATAGGATGATGGTCTGATTTTATGATTGAAATGACCAGTGCCTTCAGATAAGACCTCTAGATTATTTACATTCATTTATAATGGCCTGACATATATACTTTAATAGTACATGCACTGATGTGCAACACACATGATAATGCATAACGATAAAAAGTGGTGTGCTTCCTAAGACAATATGTTAAAGTAACATCACTATTATAATATTTAAGGCAACATAAATTATTAAGATGTCAGACATTGTCCGGTTGCTCTGTCACTGTTTTCATGATCTTCGAATTCATCGTTATCACATTCAGCCTTAGAAATGAATTAGCACATCCTGATCCTTTGCAGCTGCATCTGATGACCTGCAGGTGTTCCTGTTGAGCTAATGGTAAGTCTGTTTGGACAGGGAAAAGCATCTCATCACTCTCTTTCCATCCCCAGCCTTGTGGCAGGAGTTCATCTAAGGTTTCCTTCCTCTGCTGCACCTGGTAGTACACACGGATACTGTGATATTTGGCTGCTGCTGAGGTAGGTGGTAGGCTCTGTGGCTGTACATGAGAAGTGCTAGTAGCCACCTTCTCACAAAAACGGTTGTACCGTAGTGACTTGAGTCCCTCCCAAGACTTCCCATTGTACAGGCACACCAAAGCATTCCCTCCTGCTGCCACAACATCTGCTGTGGAAGCTGACAGTGTGCCAAAGGTTGTAGCTTGCTCAAGGAAGTCATAACTGGTTATGAATTTTTTGAGGTTGACCAATGCCATACAGGCGGGATGTAGTGTCACCCCCTACGATAACATGCATGAAGAGGATGTGACTGCAAACACTGGAACGCAGATGCTACTTGAGAGCCTTGATGTTCCAGATACGTGGGTTCTTCGTGCTCTTCTTTGGCTGGGGTTGTAAGAAGATATCATGTGACTCGTGGTTGGTATGGTAGATGAGGAGTATGAGCAGATCTGTATCATAACCAATGAGCACAGTGTTTGTTGTGGTGGCAGACTCCACTGCTTTCTGCACTATGAAGATATCAGCATACAGTTTTTCTTCTACAGGTGGCCGCTGATCATGTTGATGAACTGCTGCATGTTTGTGTTGTTTGCGAGGAACTCATCTTTCTTCATTGTAACAGGCATTCCTCATCAAAAGTAACGGTTGCTCCTGTCCTCCTACCTGCTCGTCTCTGGTGTGTCATGTCCTTGGCGGATGTGCCCTCATAACGATCAAACACAACAATCGCCTCACCATACTTCCTTGTAACGTACTCAGTGTACAACCTGAAGATGTAATTGTATGTAGATCCATGTGTCTATGGGGTGCGCTGAACAAGTGCTCCACCATTCAGCACGTACTGAACTTGGCATGTGATCCATGGAAGGTCAGGTGTGAGGTGATCTGCTAGCACTGGTTTCTGTGGCTGTCGAAGCAGCAGTGAGTTGTCAAACAGTGCTGGTGGATGACTGCACAGCTCATACTTGAACACTGATGCCAGATCTCGTGATGCTTTTGCAGCAACTGTGAGTCGCTTGAAAAGTAGTTGAGGATCAGCCTGTACTGCTTTGCCACCAATCTTCACTGAGGATTGAATGCTTAACACTTTATTGCCTGATTCCTCTTCTTGAATGTGTTCTGAGTAGTGGTTTGCCCATCCATCCTGGCCTAGATGATGTTCCCGATGGTCTTTGCTTTGTCAACATTCACAGTAATGTGCGCATGGACCCCAGTCGAGACTGTGCGCAAGCTTGGAGTTGGACAGACGGGGTTTCTTTTATGGAGATAGTTCGAGCTGTATGTATGTCCATCAGGTCACGTGCTTGTATTGCAACTGTCATGTCTTTGTTCTGTTCACCAGTGTTATAGTTAACTCCTGTCATTGTTGACCTCATCGCAAGCTGGCATAGCGAGGAGCCATGTTACACGCTGCTGCTCTGTCATCCCTCGCCCTCTTGTGAGACCACCACTGGTCTTCATACTCCTCATCAGCACCTGCTCGATGATGAAACCTACTGAGAGGTCAACCCATAGGCGATCACTTCTTCTGACCAATTGGTATCCCTCTTCAAATCACCGGTAGACATCTGGATGTTCCAACTGAAGCTTGCACATCCGCTGCACATAGATCCGAGCCGATTTCGTATAGAGATTGTGCCCAGATTCTGCCATTAAAGTAAGCATTTCTGATATTGCTTCAATGTGCAGTGCCCAGTTTCCGGTACGTTATGCTCTCAGAAACTTGCGCAGTATGTATACCATAGCAATATACTGCAACCAGAGGGCAGCTGTCCTACTAGAGGATTTCAGGGGCAACTTCATCCATATCAGGGTTTCCATCTCCAGCTGGAGTATCTTCATATGATGTCATCTGTGCATCAGTGATTTCCTGTGAATCTGCGTCTTCTGGTTCTCCAGGCTGCTGAGGTAGAGCCACATCTTCTGGCTATCCAGGCTGCTGAAGGAAAGCCACATCTTCTGGCTCTCAAGGCTGCTGAGGGAGAGCCACAGCAAGTGCGTCAGACACAATCATGGCATTGAGGACGCCGTAGACAAAGAGGTGTGCACGCACAGCCCATGCACTTGCCTTCCCTGTCATCATGTGAACCACAGCGTTGGCTGCATAGACTAGCTCCATAACTTCTTGCAAACCAGATCCAGCCATTAAATTCCCAATGGCCCCAAGCAAGCTCATCTCAGTGTGGAAGCCTCCAAGTCTCAGGACTATGTTCTTCAAGTCGCTTCCTTCTGGCTCAGCACCAATGATCAGCAGGGCCTTCCACCAGAGTGGTTGATCAAAAGTAATGATGGATGTGGCATCATGGCGGCGGGCTTCATGTCAATCATTGGGAGAAAGACGAGAGATTATTTCCCTGGATGATATCCATGCTGTACAAACTACATCATCCCAAACCATGCCGGCCTTGAAGAGGCAAACAGGATGAATGACTTCCATATGAGGTCCAGGTATGATGTTGGGTATTGTGCCTCCATAGTGACAAGCTTCTGGTACGTCACTCCTTCGTTTCACGACCTTCTTCCTTGTGGAACAGGATTGGAACTCTACCCACCATAGATATGTCATGAGGGTTGAACTTTGCTCTGAGGATGAGATTGATGGCCTTGGTAGCTGGTGTTACGGCATCAAACACATCCCCATGCCATGGAAGGTGGGTGTGAATGTTGTGGTCCACATTGTCAGCGGCGTACTGGATGAACTCACCAGGAATCTCAGTTCTATGTGACACCAGCAATGCTCAAAAACGTTTGCACTTCCTTGTATTAGTAGCAGAATCCAAGCTGATGAAGAGTATCGACCAAGAAGCGTGAAGAAAAGTGATGGTGGACCTGGACTCCTAGCCCAATCTGCAGTGACGCCAGAATAACTCTTGGTCGGGTCGCCTGCATGATTGCTTGTCCAATGGAGGTAGTTTTCATGCCGACGTTTTTGCCCACAAGCAACCCTTTCAGTAGAACCCTGAGGCTTTCTGGAAGAAAGTTGATGGCATCCTCTTTAGACTTCAGTGAGTCACAGTCAGGATATACGTTCATCATTGGAAGTTTCTACTGATTTGATGTCATTGTTGATGAGTTTGGCAGCAGTTTCGATGATCCTCTTCTTCTCTGTTTCGGGATCAGCTTTCCTGTGAGCATAAAAGTAATGAAGGATCGCGTTGGCTGTGCTTCTGTGGGTAAGCACATTTGTCTTCCCATTAATCACGGTTTGAATTATTCTATTACCAAATTGTTCCTCCAGTTTGAACTTCATATGAGTGTAGCCATATGCTTGAAGTTCTGAGCCTTTGAGTTTGTTTTCCATCCGGCTAACAAGAACATTGATCGTGATCTGTTCATCGTTTTTTTCTTCAAGGAAGTTCGCAACTTGCATAAAGGCATCGACTCTTTGGCCAACCCAGTTTTTATTCTTTGACGTTAGTTTCGCTTGTCTGATAATCTGCTTGCATTTGCTTCTTGGTACGGAAATTGACGCTACGCAATTGGTGATACACTACATCTGCAGCATGCAGGTCGTGCACATGCAACACACGCTCTTTCACTATGTCTGCCCTGGCATCTCCTCTTTCATTACAAGATGTCAAGAGAATATCCTTGAACCCAACTTTTCTCACTGGGAATACAGTCAAATTAGAACTCTTACTCTTGGTCCCAACAAGTGCTGACCTCCCACAGAACAGAGAGTCTCTGTTATAATGTAACCCTTTCTCATCAGCTGAACGTGGTCGCACATGCCTGTTGACTTGGTCTACTTGTCTTTTCTCATTCATTGCTTTCGCTATTTGCTGTTGGCTGGTATATATCTTGCGGTAGACTTGATAAACCAGTTCCCCAGGTAAGTAAGTAAAGTAAGTAAGTAAAGACTTTATTTTGTGAGGGTGACCCATTTAGTGACTGGACACTTATCTTCCATGGGGCCCTCCATAATAGCATAATAACATGTTGAAAATATACACATAAAACATAATAAAATAACGATACACACTATACATGATAAAATGACATGAAATATCAACACGTGAAAAGAAGGCAATCAACCCATTTTTTTTCTATAAATGTCAGTATATGAATTATTTGATATAGTTGAAAACATTGTCACGAAATAAGTAATTGCTCTTTGTGAGCAGACCGCCTCGGTGGTGTAGTTGTAGAGCGTCCGCCACGGTGGTGTTATGGTAGAGCGTCCGCCACGGTGGTGTAGTTGTAGGGCGTCCACCTCGGTGGTGTTATGATAGAGCGTCCGCCTCGGATGAGAGCGGTCGCGAAAGTTCGATTCCCGACCGGGTCATACCAAAGGCTATAAACATGGTAGTTATGGATGCTTCCTTAACGCTCAGAATTGTGAGATTAGCATAATGACTGACCGGTGTCATGAAAAATGAATGGTAACTTACACATGAAACGCGTGATATAACTCATAAATTGTTGAAAGCGGAGTTTGGCACCAAACGATCAATCAGTCTTTAAGATTATTTTCTTACTTACCGGCACTGTTTGTAAACGTCTGCTGCTGCATATGTATCCAAACGCTTCTGCATGTTGCTAAACATTACAAACTATTGGGGTAACTCAACGAATTACTCATATCAGGTTCTTCGCTTTTCACGTTCTAGTGACCAAAACTTTTCCCGTAACCGCTCGGTTCTGTTCTTATTTGAATTTTAAAACGCTCATATTTTAATTAAACGAAGCAATTGTCACCTTATATTTGGTAGTTACATGTTAATGTAGATAAGTAGCAAAACAGAATAAATTCAACTCTGAAAAGACCCATAAAGCATTAACTTTCACATTGACCTGACGCGGAGCTGTACCTTAATGAGAACGGTTAGATTTCGTAACGCCCATTACTTACAACACTTTCCTTAGTGATCAGCTTCATTCGTCTTCCACCAATGGACTCATGCTAAACACATTGTCGGGGAAGATAGCTAGGTCCACCAATGTACTCATGTTTAATACTTTGTCGGGGAGGATAGTTAGGTTCACAAATGGATTCATGTTTATAACATTGTTGTGGAAGATAGTTAGGTCTACCATTGGACTCATGTTTGATACTTTGTCGAGGAGGATAGCTAGGTCCACCAATGGACTCATGTTTAATACTTTGTCAGGGAAGATAGCTAGGTTCACCAACAGACGCATGTGTAATACATTGTCGGGGAGATAGCTAGGTCCATCAATGGACTCATGTATAATACTTTGTCAGGGAAGAGAGCTAGGTCCACCAATGTACTCATGTTTAATATTTTGATGGGGAAGATAGCTAGGTCCACCAATGGACTCAGGTTTAATACTGTGTCGGGGAGGATAGCTATGCTCACCAATGGACTCATATTTAATACTGTGTCGAGTAGGATAGCTAAGTCTACCAATGGACTCATGTTTAATACTTTGTCGAGTAGGATAGATAGGCTCACCAATACACTCATGTTTAATACTTTGTCGGGGAAGATAGCTAGGTCTACAAATGGACTTATGTTTAATGATTTGTCGGGGAGGATAGCTAGGTCTTCCAATGGACTCATGTGTAATACTTTGTCGGGGAAGATAGTTAGGTCCACCAATAGACTCATGTGTTATACTCTGTCGGGGAGGATAGCTATGCTCACCAATGGACTCATGTTTAATACTTTGTCAGGGAAGATAGCTAGTTCTACCAATGGACACATGTTTAATGATTTGTCGGGGAGGATAGCTAAGTCTTCCGATGGACATACTTTGTCGGGGAAGATAGTTAGGTCCACCAATAGACTCATGTGTAATACTCTGTCGGGGAGGATAGCTATGCTCACCAATATACTCATGTTTAATACTGTGTCGGGGAAGATAGCTAGGTCTACAAATGGACTCATGTTTAATGATTTGTCGGGGAGGATAGCTAGGTCTTCCAATGGACTCATGTGTAATACTTTGTCGGGGAAGATAGTTAGTTCCACCAATAGACTCATGTATAATACTCTGTCGGGGAGGATAGCTATGCTCACCAAAGGACTCATGTGTAATACTTTGTCGGGGAAGATAGCTAGGTCTACAAATGGACTCATGATCAATACTGTGTCGGGAAATATAGCTAGGTCCATCCATTGACTCATGTTTAATACATTGCCGGGGAAGTAAGCTAGGTCCACAAATTGACTCATGTTTAATACATTGTCGGGGAAGATAGCTAGGTGTTTTGGATAAATGTGTGGAGCACCAGTGAGAGGCACCCATGATGTTTAACTTGTGGGTAAGAACACAATCACTTATTTTAAAGACCACCTGTGAACAAAAACCATACTGTTGTGTTCCAATGTGTTGTCTTTATACACAGATTCCGCATTAATGTTTAAAACAGCGTTAGACTTCCCAATCAATCAATCAATATTCTTCCGTCAGATCATTTGTGAATAATATGAAAATAGACTTACAACACTATAATATGAGGAACCAAATTTAAGGATCCAAGCATCTAAATATTTTGTAAAAACCTTTGCTCAAACCTTTCCCACATTCAACAAATCAGCAGCAAACGACTTTGAAAACGTTGTGACAAAAGGAGAAATTGCTCATAGTGAGAAATTAATCCCTTTGCCACAATGTGTTCAACTCTTTACAATAATCAAGTTTTCCCATTTAGAGATTCACCATAATTTGCCTTAATGTTTAATATGTCGTCTACTGCTGATTTGTTGAATGTGGGAAAGAGTTTCAATAGATAGCTGAAATATTAAAAACACGAACGGATTTATTGTATTTGACAAAATCATTTTTATTTCTCATTCTGTCTGTGATAAAGGGTGTTTATAGGTTGTTTGTTGTCGTTATGGAAAACATCCTCGGTACCCAGACTATTCATAACATCCTGGGTACCGAGGATGGTGTAAATAATCTCGTACTATTTACATACATGTAGAGAAATGTAGGGTTTAAAGATCATGAAAGCTATATAACCCTTTCCCTCATACAGACAATTTCTGACACATCTGCAGCAGACGACGTTTGAAAAGATTGTGGCAAAAGAAGAAATTGCTCATGATGAGCAGTTTCGCCTTTTGTCACAATGTTTATAACTCTATCCTAAAATTCAACTTGATCAATCTCCATTCCAAAGTAGGTTGACCATACACACAACCAACTAATTATTGATCATAAACAGTAATGGAAATGAGTAATCTTGCCAATCATTAGTCTTAGTATGTATACAGTGCTTTCATTAAGGAATAATTATAAGATTTATGAATTCCACATACACTTTTCAAGATGTTTGTCAGAATATTTGAATTTTATTATTTTTCAATAAAACCACAAAACAGACAATTTAGGATTTGCATGCAATAGCACGTCATTTTACCTTTGCTCTATTAAAGTCAACAGTGGACACCTTTGCAGCAATCTACTTTTAAAACAATGAGATAAGGGTTAAATCGCTGAAGACATGAGTTTCTCTTTTTCTCAAAATGATATTAGCTTGGCATCCTAATTATATCATACTTTAACAAATGTTGAAATGTAGTCCAATATTTATAAATTAGACCACCTTCGAAATATACTATCAACTAAACAGTTAAATCTCATTAAAAATGTTGTATAATTTAAACTTAATTTCGAACATAAACTGAGCCCTACAACATGTTAATTTATTTTAATTCTTTCCTTCCTTTTTTATAATGAAAATAACAAACTACTCATGTTTTAAAATTATATTATGATGAGCGCCCTTGTGTCAATGATGCATAACAATATGCAGATCGGAAGCAATATGCCTTTAGTGAATTAAATGACACATTTAAAATTGTCAAGGACGAAATAATTTTGTACGAAAGACCCGATTCTTTCTTATTCGCAGAGGTGTCGTTCTTGAAACTCTCTTTATAGGCAGAGAGTGTTCGTTCAAAGTATTTTTTCTAATAAAACCAGTTTTATCTCGGTTTGTTCTTTTCTTCATTTGTTTCGAACCAAATAAATATTTTAAATCACCTATGATTTACTATTGTAAGTGAGTGTAAAGAGCGGCTCTCTGTAAATGAGATTGATCTACGCAGTTGGTATTCGCGAGTATGTAAACAAATAAATTAGGCTGTGCGACGTAAAGGTTTGTAGTTATCGCCTTTTGATTGCATGTAGTATATAGTGTAAAATAAAGTATACCAGTCTAGCTAATAGGGACTGTTTTGTCTTCGTAAATTAAACAAAAAAACATAAATGCGAGTCAAAATAAAGAAACTGAAAATACCTAAAACATCGGAATATTTATTTCATTTTAGATGTGTCATTACTTAGTGTTTTTAAACAAACACAATTGTAATATGTTCAAGACATCTAAATGTGTTTCTTTCTAATAATAATCCCCCCCCCCCCCCCCCCCCCCCCCCTCCCATGTCATTTCCGAAAACATATAACAAATAGAAGTCGCGGGCTTCTGCCCGGCGACTAATAAAACATAAATTAAAATTCAGCACACATAACTGTGTCTGAATAACCCGGTCTGATCCCTCTCTAGTCTTAATACAGTTCAATGATAATAACGATCAAGAAAGTTCAGTCCCGATAAATCCGTCGGTAGCGACGTTAGGTGACATACAATGGGTAGTGCGTTCGAACCCCAGCTCGACTTATATTATTTCAGACGTTTGACAAAAATCAGAGCGACAAAGGGCATTCGCCTTCCACCACTGGGCTTACAGTCTATGTGGAAAATCAGGCAGTTGCTTGGAAGACAATCTGGAAGTCTGGTGTGAGAAAGTCAGGAAACTCTTCGGTATGTGCACTGGCCACGTGATATGAGTGAAAACTTGTTGAAATCGACGTTAAACCAACATCAATCGATCAATCCAGTAAAAAGTCAATATTTAGTTATCTTATTATAAAACGTGCTTACATTTACAAAAGTAAATAGCATAAGCTCTATTTTACAATATTCATACACATATATATACTAATAATATGAAGCTACATTGATACTATAGCATAGGTAGCGAATGGGATCAACTCGCCTTGAGTGGGGGACAGTATGAACGCTGATCAAACTGGACAGAAAACAACGGGATCCGTCTACACTGTTTTTAACTAGTCTGCCTGTAAGGGTTTTTTAGGGGTCATTCGTCGTGTGTCGGTGTCGTGTGTCGGTCTGTCTTGTATGCCCCTTTTTGTCTTTATAATGTATAGCTATCGGTTCCTGGCTGGTGTATTACTAACGTGTGAAAGAAAATGATTCAAATGGACTCTACTTTATACACGTTTCTTGAAACCTGCATTGACCAATTGCCGTACAATCCAGAGTCAGTTCACACTGTGCGGATGTGTTGGCTGGTCTAATTTTACCTTTGTCGCAAATGTCTTGTGTCTGTTCTTCGCACAGCACCGCTCAAGTGATCACGAACTGTGTTATTATTGAGTATTATTTTATAAGAATTTTAATGAAAAGAATCGCGGACAACGTTGTATTATATAAAAAAAGGCAGGTCGCTTGCGTTTCGTTTTGGTAAGCATCAGAAACTCTTTAACTAGTATAGATTGTTGTGCTATATATAAATTGATATATAATTACTTATTTGCACATTAAAGTTACAGATTTTTATATTCAATTTCGGTAAAAATCTGTAACTCTGTCATGTCAAGCATTTTCTAGAAAAAAATGAATAAGCTATTCTATTGTCACTTTCCTCCACTACTTTTCCTTAATGGTACGTGGTCATTTCGTAAAATATCTACCATTAACCAGGAAACAAATGTAAATGACAACCAAATGTATATGTTCATGTATGTGTGTGTGTTTTGTTTGATTGTATATACAAGATGGACATTTTGTTTTTTGTGAATAAAATCTAATCTAATCTTTATTGAGTATTATTTTATAAGAATTTTAATGAAAAGAATCGCGGAAAACGTAAACCAAGATTAGATTGCACGTGTAAACGTGCATGCTGTTTTTGGTCTTCAATGATGGCAAATGTTCATCAAAGTCACATATACACATATCCTTCAAAGGAATAATCAAGGATGCGTATTTCAGCATAAAGGTCAAGATAAGCTTTGATTTGCAACCCTCCTCCAATTTACCTCATATTTTGCAGATTCTATTGTATTTATATTTCAGGTGACTAAATAAAAGTCATATTACCTGCTACGTGCATCACGATGCAGACTGTAACATGGAGTATTTCCCTATTGCTTGTACATTTGGTGGGATGTAGACATTGGCCAACGACTATATGCCCGCAGCCTAAAACGCACTGTGGGGATAACCTTTGCTGCTGTCATAAAGAATACGCGTGGTGTTCTCGACTTGCGGACAATCTTACGTACATACCAGAACTACCGGAGAACATTACGAAATTAAAATTCACATTCAATAAGCTGACAAACTTGTCCAGATCATCGCTAAAGAATGCCAGTAAATTATCTCTGACGAGGTTTGCAGTGTCCAATAACCAGATAGAACGACTGACAGAAGACACCTTTGACGATTTCCGCAATTTGTCGACACTTGACTTAAGTAATAATATGAATATTAACAAAACTGATCTTTCTCTGGCTCTAGGAGGTTTGCCAAAAGGAATAGAGTTAAAATTGGTGTTACAAAATATTAGTATATCAAGTATTCCTGATACATTTTTTATGCCGATGAATGGATCCAGAATTCAAACACTGTATATGAACAATAATCTGTTGAAATCAGTCGATATGAAGGCATTTAGATACCTACCTCGCTTGAAAAAAATGTTGCTGGTCAAGAATCATATACAAACGTTCGATGCATCGTTTGGCCATGGTAGCCTGGTCACACTTAGTTTGACGCATAACGAAATCGCCCGGCATGTTCCAATGTTCTGCCAAACGAACGAATCAAGTAATCCGTATCCCCATCTGTTGATGTTATATTTAAAAGAAAATTTCATCAGTACATTGTCCGGGGCGCGATGGAATTGTCTAAAAAAGCTGGGGACGATTGATTTGGGAAAGAATGTGCTACGCAAAATACCTAACAATGCCTTTTCACAACTAACCAATTTACAGGTACTGAGGGTAGACCAAATGATCAACAGCAATATGAAGTTAGAGCCGCTTGCATTTAACAGTTCTAGTTTGCGGAACCTTTCACTCGAATCCAACAATATTGCTTTCAAAAAACGTGATGTTGTAAATAACTACTTTAAACATTGTCCGAATTTAGTTGAACTTAGAATCAGTAAGAACAACTTTAAACGCGTGCATGACGATAATGTGACGAGTTTACTTTCTCCGCTTACAAAACTACAAGAACTGTATATGATTCGTTGTCATTTACGTGCAGTACCACCACAATTGTTCATTTTCATAGCAAATCTACATTTCCTTTGTCTTGATAATAATGCCATACCCACGATCGATGGCGCTCTATACGGTGCACAAGCGTTGGAGCACTTAACGGTACAAGCAAACAGAATCAGGCGCATAGGTCCGACGGCATTCCCAATGAACGTACGAAAAACACTGAAAAGAATTTCTCTAGCGGACAATCCTTTTGAATGCACGTGTAGTCTGTTATGGTTCCGTTCAGTGATAAACAATCGTGGAGTCTTGGTAGGAACTAACCTTTCGCTGGAAAATTGGCCGCGATGGTACAAGTGTCGTTTTCCGAGTGACAAAAATGGACTGTTCCTGATTCATTACAGACCAACAGAGAAGTCTTGCAAAAAAAGTCAGTTGATTTTGATCATCAGTTCAACTCTTGGTTCTGTACTATTTCTACTTTTGGTTCTAACACCTATTATATACAGATACAGGTGGTACATAAGTTACTGGATGTACCGTAGGAAGCAAACACCCGACAACCCAGAAGCCCGACCATTGTTGCAGGACCACGCCCCTTACGCATACGTAATATACAACGACGAGGATCGACAATTTGTCCATCAAGATTTTCGACGATTGATAGAAGACGAGTACGGATTCAAGCTGTACATCTGGCATAGAGATTCAGATGTGGGGACGGCAAAAGCGTATACCATGTTTGATGGTATCCATGGAAGCAATCACGTGATCGCAATCGTTTCGAAACATTTCATGGCCGATAATTGGTGTGAATTTCAGTTAGATGTTGCCACACATCACCAGATTGAATTGCGGCAGGACTTTGTTACTTTGGTCCTTTTGGAGGATATCCATAAGGCTTTACTGAGAAAGTCTTGGTGTGTAGTGCTTACCAGACAAGAAACTGTGTCCTGGTGTTCAGATGCGCAGGATGTTCGAAGGAAGGTCTTTGAACAACAGATTAGGAAAAGGGTGTCAAAAACAATTCGATAAAAGTAGACATTTTCAACACCGTTGTCATGATGAACAAAACTAATCAACTATAATGGACTCCCGATAACTCGAAATTAAGAGGGATCCATGAATTACTTCGATATATCGACATATTCGAGTGATCGCTGGATTATGCTTAATTCTTTTATATATTTTCAGCTTCGGTTATTCATTTATTTTTTAGTATATATTATGAAAAGCGACGAATGATTAAATCATATCAATAAAACGACACAGCTGTAGTTCTGATTGCTCGTGTGAACTTCAGAAGCTGATGCTACGCTCTTTCCTAAAAATTGATCCTTTCGAGAAAAGCGTTCGAGTAATACGACATATTCGAATTTTCCCATGTTCCAGTTATCTATCTGATGTCTAATTTTGATCTTCTGTATTTGTTTCTCACTTATTTGTAAGATGACTTGTCATTACTGTTATTGTGCTTTGCCATTGTGTTGTTGCTCTTTTACAGAAAGGGTGTGAATCGCTGTTGCGAAACGAAGCTTTATATTAAACACTCATCAATTTAGCAGTGAACATATTTTCGTTATATTAGAATGAACAGGGTCATGTGATAGACGTGTGATTGGTATGTCTCTAGACCTATTTGCACTAAAAAACATACCAACTACATGTACATGAGCGAGTATGTACAGTTCTCACTATGTGAATATCATTTTTCTTAACAGGGACTTATAGGCTCATGGGACCGGGTGTTTTAGGGCCGCTTATAACGGGAGTTGAACCCAAGACCTTTGGCACGATTGGCCGACGCTCTACCACTGCACCAATGTCTTCCAATGCTTAATTTAAAAATGAGGAACATCAAATCAGCGCCGAGCAACGGTAGCTTAGTCGGTATTGACGAGGCTGTAAAATAAAATCAAGGGGTTGTGAGTTCGTACCCCATCTTGGCAAACATTTGTACTGACGGTTATCAAAATTCAAGTCATACGAGTACGTCTTGCACTTATGAGCTAATAGTCTGTATAAAAAGCAGCCAGTTGCTTATAAAATCTTCTGTAGGGAATGTGAGATAGTCAGGAAACGCGTGAGTAGGTGAACTGGCCACCATGATATGACTGAAAAATTAAAACATCTCTAGAGCAAAGCTCTACATAATATGCATTTCGCATGTTTTGAAATCCTTATTTGACCTTCAAACTATTGTTGTGTGTACTCTAAAGGATCATCTTACTGAAAGGATTAGTTTGAGTACCCACAGCATAAGTTTTAATAAGTGCTTGCTTACAGAGATAGTGTAAAAGAAACAATAACTGTTTACTCTTTCTACACAACTGCTACATATTTGGATTTTTATCAGTAAAGTAGGTTCACAACAACTTTGTATGTTGCCATTGTGTCATACGATTTATTATGCGGTGCTTATACATGATCTGTTATATTATTGTTTCAAATATGATCAGCAGGATTTTTCTCACAAATGAAGTTTTAAATCTTAAATTACTGCTTTCGTTCCTTCAGAAAAGCTATTGTGCTTTGTTGACAAAAATGTAAGCAAATTACGAAATAGTAAACCATTGTAAACATTAACAGGGAGTCAAATGTGCATGTGGAATGACATGACAGATACGGTTCATAAAAAATTGGAAATAACACACCACATTTTTTTAAACGAGCTCAGGGCCTTCCATTTTCGACCCGGTCGGACATGGCTCTAAGTCTTGTTGGCGCTACTTCACTACATGCGTATATTGACAGTCAGAAACTGTTTCTCCTTGGAACGTTATGCCGTGTTTCCCCGAATGAAGTTTGTTATAGACTATATCTGCTGAGGTTATTCCATTCATCTAATACTGGACAAATATAACCTTACAACGTACCTAGCAACGTTCAAAAAATTTGGAAAACTATTTGTTACCGAACTGTACACGCACGCGAGGAATCAACCTAGGTTGACCGAATGGACGCTTCTGTGGACTTTACTACATTCAAACAGTGCCACCTTCGCCAGTCAAACATTTGGACAGTAGCTAAGTTACATCCGTTTGCATTGTCCCGCATGAAATGTCTGGCTAATATATGTTGTAAGCGACCACCAAACCAACCATAAGTCTCTGCGTTGTCAGCATCCGTGTCTGCAGGAAACAGAACATCTACTATGAAAATGTCCCCTAACGGACCAGCATAGAGTATGGAACGAGTTATATGACGAAAACAATTCATTATGTTCTGATGTATGTGCTATGCTATTATCATGTTTACCTAGACACGAACTCATCACATACATTCTTGCCAAAATAGATGACAAACTTATCAATGTGTTAAAAGTCGAAATGTACCCTTCGTTTCTGACTATCTGTGCCGATCTCCTGACAAACATATACGCTTAATTAGAACTGTATTAACAGTCGCTTAATGAGAGCTTAGTGGTCACTTAACCAATCCCTCTGTTGCTGTTTTTTGTTTCGCTTTCGGAGGAAGTTCAACCTATCCACATGCTGATCCTACATGAGAACAGTGACCGTGTCACTTAACGATAATATGCACTATCGAAGCCCTTTGGTGAAACTTATGAAAGAGCCTCGATAAGCACATACATATTGTACTTACTTTTAAACAGTGACTTTGTACATATATAGCATTTGAATAGGTTGAGCCGGGTGACTCTTAAACAGACTTCAGAAACTGCCGATCTGCGAAGATTGCAGATTGTATACCCCTCCGCATAGACTGACTCATATCGCCTCTGATATTCACCTAGCGAAATATTTCATCGTTAAATATCCTGGGGTCTATTTTGGGATGAAATGACTCAATAAGAGAACATGCCGTTTTCTCATAATATCTTTTTCTTTTCTATTGTTAACTTTCTATTGGTTGTATACATGTAACTGCAATTGTATTTGTAATTATTACTTTATGTATCATATGAAGATGTATATACTTTAAAAGAACCCAATATACAGTTTGTACGCAGGGGAACGTCGCGAAACAACAGTAGCAGACGACTAAAGAAACATTAAGAACTCAGAACAAGAACAAAATACCTCCGACCCAAAATCCATAACATTTGGATTACAAATCCAATATGCATACGATATTGTTATGCCTTTAACTACTCGAAAGTGTTAAACATAATAAGAATGCTCATTAAAGATCACTTTGTTTAGTCATTTTAAAAGCTTTAAGGGAATGTACATGTATTTTAGTCGGTCAACTATAACATTATTGAAATATTAGAAGTTCATATTTGTCACGATCTTTTTCAAACTCTTCGGTTATGAAAACATTGTTGGAAAGTAATTCTTCGTTCGATAGCTTAATAAGATTCGTGTGAGGTACAATACTAAATTAATAGATGTTAAGAAAAGTTTTGTTAAAGGTTTCTACATTAAATATCTTATCAATATATAAATCAACTCTATGTATTTTTAGATCACCTAGAGCCAAAGGCTCAAGGTGAGCTATTCTGATCACTTTTTGTCCGTCTTACGTCGTCCGTCGTCGTCCGTCGTCCGTCGTTAACATTTAGATCATCTCCTCCTTAACCACTTGACCAATTTCAACCAAACTTCACAGGAATGTTCCTTTGGTGAACCTCTTTAAAAATTGTTCAAAGATTTAAATTCCATCGAGAACTTTGGTTGCCGCGGCAACAGAAAAGGGGAAAATTGCCAAATCTTAAAAAATCTTCTTGTCCAAAAGTACTGGCCCGATTTAAAAATTATTTTGCACAAATGTTCCTTGGGGTACCCTCTACCAAGATTGTTCAAATATTTCCGATCCGTTGAAAAACATGGCCGCCAGGGGGCGGAGCTTATTTTCCTTATATGTGCATTGTTAAAACTTTAAAAATCTTCTTGTCCAGAAGTACTGGCCCGATTTGACAATTATTTTGCACAAATGTACATTGGGGCACCCTTTACCAAGATTGTTCAAAAATTTCCGATCGGTTGAAAAACATGGCCGCCAGGGGGCGGAGCCTGTTTTCCTTATATGTGCATTGTTAAAATTTTAAAAATCTTCTTGTCAAAAAGTACTGGCCCGATTTGAAAATTGTTTTGCACAAATGTTCCTTGGGGCACCCTTTACGAAGATTGTTCAAATATTTCCGATCCGTTGAAAAACATGGCCGCCAGGGCGTGGAACTTGTTTTCCTTATATGTGCATTGTTAAAACTTAAAAAATCTTCTTGTCCAAAAGTACTGGCCCGATTTGAAAATTATTTTCCACAAATGTTGATTGGGGCACCCTTTACCAAGATTGTTCAAATATTTCCGATCGATTGAAAAACATGGCCGCCAGGGGGTGGAGCCTGTTTTCCTTATATGTGCATTGTTAAAATTTTAAAAATCTTCTTGTCAAAAAGTACTGGCCCAATTTGAAAATTATTTTGCACAAATGTTCCTTGGGGCACCCTTTACCAAGATTGTTCAAATATTCCCGATCCGTTGAAAAACATGGCCGCCAGGGCGCGGAGCTTGTTTTCCTTATACGTGCATTGTTAAAACTTAAAAAAACTTCTTGTCCAAAAGTACTGGCCCGATTTGAAAATTATTTTCCACAAATGTTCATTGGGGCACCCTTTACCTAGATTGTTCAAATATTTCCGATCGGTTGAAAAACATGGCCGCCAGGGGGCGGAGCCTGTTTTCCTTATATGTGCATTGTTAAAATTTTAAAAATCTTCTTGACCAAAAGTACTGGCCCGATTTGAAAATTATTTTGCACAAATGTTCCTTGGGGCACCCTTTACCAAGATTGTTCAAATATTTCCGATCCGTTGAAAAACATGGCCGCCAGGGGGCGAAGCTTGTTTTCCTTCTACGTGCATTGTTAAAACTTAAAAAATCTTCTTGTCCAAAAGTACTTGCCCGATTTGAAAATTATTTTCCACAAATGTTCATTGGGGCACCCTTTACCAAGATTGTTCAAATATTTCCGATCGGTTGAAAAACATGGCCGCCAGGGGGCGGAGCCTGTTTTCCTTATATGTGCATTGTTAAAATTTTAAAAATCTTCTTGACCAAAAGTACTGGCCCGATTTGAAAATTATTTTGCACAAATGTTCCTTGGGGCACCCTTTACCAAGATTGTTCAAATATTTCCGATCCGTTGAAAAACATGGCCGCCAGGAGGAGGAGCTTGGTTTTTTTTTGTTAAAATTTTAAAAATCTTCTTGTCCAAAAGTACTGGCCCAATTTGAAAATTATTTTGCACAAATGTTTCTTGGGGCACCCTTTACCAAGATTGTTCAAATATTTCCGATCGGTTGAAAAACATGGCCGCCAGGGTTGCTGCAGCATCAGAAAGGGGGCAAAATGTCCAAGCTTTAAAAGTTCTTGTCTGATATTAAGGAAATTGAATATAAATCCTACTTCAGTGATCCTCTACATTTAATTTGTTCAAGCTGTTTTGATTAGTTACAAAATCATAGCAACCTCGCGTCATCACAAAAGGGGTAAATTGAACTTTTAGCTACAAATGACAACTCCTACCATTCCACTTGACCAATTTCAATGTTACTTCACAGGAATGTTCCTTTGATGGTCCTCTTTCAAAATTGTTCAAATACTTGCATTCTGTGTAGAACCTTTGTTGCTGCAGCATCAGAAATTGAGAAAGCTCTTGTTAGATTTCAAGATAAAAATGGACTATTTCCACTCCTTGCAGTTTCATTTGAACTCCTGATCAAATTTTCACAGATATTTGCAGTTAAATATTTGCTTCTAATTAACTATCATTCAGGTGATCGATTTTAGGGCCATCTTGGCCCTCTTGTTTGTTTTATTGGGGTTTTACGCCGCTTTCAACATTATTTCAGTTAGATCACGGCGACAGTTCACTTATTCATGATCCCTGGGTAAACAAACCAGCGTCGTGCCGCGACTGGGGATCGACTGAGACACCCGGCTTTAAATCCCCGGCGCTAACCACTCGACCACGGCGGATTCCATGTACATATGTATTAAAAACATTAATATAAAATGTTAAACTTCTGGAATCAGATAATTTAATGACACCTTTTTCCTCTTTACTTTGTAAATAAAATTATTGCTACATAATGTATAAATCAAAATTTAGAAACATTTTGAAAAAGTATATTTCATAATAGTAGTATCCTACTATGTAAACTCGTTACATCATGTGTTATTTCATTACTATTCCATTTAGGTCAATGACTATTTTCAAGAAATACATATGAATAAACATGAACATTCTACAAAATAATTTGCCATTTTCAAATAGAATATAAAACAGTGGTCAAAGAACTGCCCAGCATGTGAAGTTTCTCTATTCCCTACAGTGTTTTCAAAAGCCTTCTGCTACTGACATTGAAATCCTCTTGTGGTAACACACATTAAATGTGATAATAGTTTAATAATAGCTGATATATCAAGTAATTTTGATTTGTCTAAAATCATTTACCTGTAGGAGGTTGTATAGTTCAAGGTATTGTCACTGTTATCATAGATTGACTGAAATTTGTTTTCTACGAGTCTGTGGTTTTGAGTTTTGTGGCAATGGAGACAGATTCTGTCTTTTCTAGCTAGGTTTTTTAAATTCTAATTGTTTGACTTGAGCATCAAAATTCAGCTAACTTCTTTCTACGCGATTATTTTACATCTGTGTTTAAATCTTTTTCAGGAGTTAAACGTGATTTAACAGTGTTGCAGAGGTAGAGCACCGGCCTTTCGTACCAAATGTACCTGGTTCGAGTCCCTTGATGAGCGGGTTCTGACTTTGGGATTTTTCCACACAAACGGAGCGAGTAGTGTTTAAGTCTCCAGGAAGCAGACATCGAGCGTGATTCTTATAACCTGAATCTTGTTTCGCAATCGTGATACATTTGGGTATGACGTCATGCCAGACAAATCCTTTTTAGATTACACTTGTCTTTATAGAAGCTGATGAGATTTTAAGAGTGTAAAACATAATAAATGACAACAACAGCATACTTTTTGGTTAATAATTTTGTAAAACCTTCATCGTATTCTACTTTTCATTGCGTTTGCGCGAATATTTATTTGTGTAGGTTTTATTTATCATAGTCTTTGATAGGCCCTGTATGTATCCAATTATTGATACAGACCCGGTCGCAACTGGCTTCTTTTCCACATGAATCTTTACTCCATTGAGAGACATATACATATAAATGTATTTATATGTCTCTGCTCCATTGGTGGTAGACAAATGACGCTTGTAACTTTTTTTATTTTCAAATGACGAGATTAATATTGAACGAGGTAGGCTTTAAACCCTGGACCGACTGAGCTACCAGGAATCGGCCGGAACAATAATACTGAAGTACGCCTTCTTATTCAAATAACTGTTTCACTCTTTCCCACAGCAGGCTGCTTTTAAAACATCTGGGCAGAAATACAAAAACTCTTTATAATTGGAAGTACAATTACTGTATCATGTAGATGATACTGTGTCAAAAGGAGAAACTACGGCGGCACAGAGGTGACATTCGCAACACTTTATTTATATTGTGGCCACAACTTGTTATCTTATGCCAAAAACTTTGTATATTGTGGCCACATGTTAAAAACTTGTGGCGATGAGTTATTATATTGAGGCCACGACTTAGTTTAGGCAATCAAAACAGCCGTTTCATCTTTACCGCTTTATGGTAATAACACAGTTAGCACTCCTGATAATAAAACGCCATTTGTACTCAACAAAAGTGAATAAAATGGACGAAGACAGGGATTGTTTTATATCAGATTACTTTCAGGAAGGCCTTTCTAATGCTAATATTGTCACCGTTTTGAGGGAAAGTCATGGAATTCAAATAAGTTTACGTCATTTGCACATAGTACTGAGATCGTTTACGTTAAGACGAAGAGAGTACAGTGACGCCCGTTCTGTTGTAGACTTTGTTGTCAACTCGATCGAGCATTTTGGACGCAATCATGGTTACATAATCCTGCGACAACGACGCTTCGCGAATGGATTGAGCGTACGGACACAAGATGTGGCCACCATCCTCCGTATATGCGACCCTACGTAAAACGGACTGACGAGATTAGTCCATGATGACGACTTTGGATTCAATTGTAAAAATAATAGTTTGTACTACACAGAACGGCATATATCCTGTCATTTAAAGGTTTCAAAAGTGTTTATCCATATAATTAAGTTGCAATAATACTATTAGAGGACCTCATTAGTGAAATTGGTTTAGCCCAGTCACACCAGGGATAGGGCTACAGATAGTGACGGACCACACCGGAATTCAGTCCACGGTGATCATCCTTTGCCGTGATATCTCCAACGGCAGTCATTGGTGTGTACCAGTAATGACACTGTGTTACGTAGACAGACGTTTCAAGGAGGTCCATCTGTAGTCATGGATATCAGTAGTCATACCATAGTAGAAACCATACTGGCATCGTTCGTCCTGCAAACTATTTATCCTGCATATTTCCGGACAGCCCTTTAATGACCCCTCTTGGTGCATTATTGACCATACGTGGTCCATCCGTTTGATGTGTGACTGTGGCTTAAACCTTCCTTATTCTCGAACTGCAATTATTTCTAAAAGTAAAAGTAAACTAAAGTGGACTCGGAACAGTCAACATCAAATAATATAACATCTGCACAAATCAGACATTCAATACAGAAAAGTGAAATATGTATAGCATGTGATTTATTTAGGTTGATCAATACGTGTATCAAGTAAAAAATCCTCTGTGTCCAAACCAAACATACAGTGCAAATAGATAAAAAGAAGAGACATCACAAACATATAAAAGATTCACATGATGGACAATTTAAGGTAAAATGGCTATCCGGTGGGGCATCATTCTGATCCATCTTGTAATACTTGCATATGACAGTACATTATCATCATGTACATCATTCAAATTCAATTTAATTTCCGAATGTCCAAAACCAATCTGTGTCCTGATTTTGCAATTCGGCCTTTGCGCCTCGTGGACGTTCAAACTTGTGAAGAAAATATTTATAGCAAATATCCTTTGCAAGGTTGTTGATAAAAATGTATGTTATATATTTAATACTCTACAGGTGTTCAGCATCGGACTGCCAGACGCTTTACAACTCTCATCTTGACCAAATTGTTTATGGCATATCGATGGATATGATAAACTGAAGCCGTACGGACTGTGCAAACACGGCTGTATATGTGGTTTCAGCAGGAAAATTATGTGGTTAAATGTTTACAAAATAAACACCAATCCCCGTGTAATCGCTGGCTATTTCCTCGAAACAGTAGATAAATACGGCGGCACTGCATATATGGTCAGGGGTGATTTCGGGACTGCAAATGTGTTGGTTCGAGAAATGCAACGACATTTCAGAAGGAACGACATGGCTTACATTTCTGGAGCAAGCACACACAATTAACGGATTGAATGCTGGTGGGGGTATCTGCGAAGGCAGCTCATACACTATTGGATGGATTTATTCAAGGGTCTACAGGAAGACCAAGTTATCTCTGGAAACGAGTTGGATCAGAAACCAGGTTTTGCTTTATGGCATCGATACAAGTAAGTTTAGTAGGAAATATTTCATTCATGTTATTTTATGTAAATATACGTACAGTCTAAGGCAAATAGAAAGTTTAAGTTCGATTGGCATTGTGTAGTGCAGTCTTCCAAAACACGATTGGCTGCAATCAGTGAACACATCCATGCAGAGGTGTACAAATTGATTGCATGTCGGACAAAGATTGCCGTGATTTAGTTCCAGATAAATCCGTATGGAATTCTTCTGTTCCATAGATACCACACACCACTGCCCACGTTCTCTCGACCAATCTGCGATTGCGAATGATTATTTCGCATCAATGAATGCACGGTAATATCGTGTCGATTTATACATGTTGTCTTTTCAAAATAAGAGTTAAACAGCTTGTTAAACGGTTTGCATTTTTAAATATCATTATAAAATCAACTAAAATGTTGGGTTTTTCTCAGAAAACAGGCAAGACAATAATTCTCGCACTCGTTTTGCTTCATATGGACATTTCTGACACTCGGATGTGTGTCCAACAGGCGCTAACTTGACAAGCCTCGTTACCGTCCAGTTGGACACTCATCCTCGTGCCAGAAATGTCCATATGAAGCAAAAAGAATGACAGAAATAATTAGTATTGTAATGGTCATCAAATAGGCGAAATTGTGCACGGGTATAGAAATACCCTGAACATAAAGTATCTCTATAGGCAGTTTTACATTTGAACGTTCCAGCCAGATAAAGTGAAAAATAGTATAACGGAACTAGTTGATTGAAACGTAAAAAACGCTTATTTGTGACCGCTTTATGAAGTTCTGACGACTGTTTGCACTTTGGCGTATTGGTACAATGTAGCGCACTCGCTTCTAGATCGAAGGGTTGTGGGTTCGAGCTCCACGTTTATCGCCTTCAACGATCATGCTACCGTATGGTCGGTGGGATTGGCTGTTGATGTTGCATTAGACAATATATATATATATATGTTGGAAATCACAGTTTGATGTGAGCATCGTGCCAGAATCGCTGAATTTGCTTTATGGATGTGTACAACGCACAGCGACATGTACATGTACAATCAATATTTGCGTTTATCAGGTTATCATCTTTTTTATTTTTAGGCGGAAATTAATTTAGCAGTATCAATGTGGGACAATCATACAATCAGACCATCATCGAACAGCAACACCCGGTCTGGCAAGCCTAGACGAATGTTCAACCATCAAAGTTTGTGGAATACTAGAGATTATTTGTGTCCAGTTTCTCGAGGGGACATTGATGCTTGTCGTGCCGAAGTGGAACCTCGTTCATTGATATGCTGTGATGCTAATGTGTATGACATATGTATCAACATTATGAGTGAAAATAATCTGGTTCCGCCATTCAACGCGGATGAAGCTGTTATATTATATAGGCGCTTGAAAGCCAACATTGACACTGATCTGAATATCTGACTTCTATAAACAAAGACAAACGTGCATACACGCGCGTATATAGAAACATTTTGTCTGCGACAGTGACGCAACTAAGTCTGATGCTGAGGAAGAGAACTGTTCGAACATATCTGGTAGACAGTTTGCTAAACGTTTACGTACAAGGTACAATGTATGTCAGATATACGAGTCGTATCTCTTCAATTTTACAGCTTTTTGGTACCAGTATTTATTCCACCTTGAAGCAGTAGACACGTACTAGTTGAGCGTGCTGACCATCCGACTCGCTTCTTTTTGTATTAATTTAAATATACCTACTTACATATACATGGCAACACAACAAAGTTTTATTTCAGAATAACAAGCCGAAATCTATAACAGAACAACTGAAAACATATTGATGCAACACGTTGCTTTCCATGTTTTGGAATTGATTTAAATAAAATGTGAGACTAGGACACAGATGCGCCCACTTCCCACCTTGTCACAAATCCATTACATTGTGTAGAAAGTTTTGCAAATATAAAACATAATTAAGAGGGTCATTCAAAAATGTCTGATAAGGGCTTTATTGTTAAAATATTTATGAACAACGTCTCCTGCAAACATAGCATTTCCATGGCATAGCATCTTAGCATTTATGAATATTATTTAGAAAATAAAAGTCATTTCGTAATTGCAGTCGTCATGGTAACAAGCTTTCAACTGAATTTCCTTGCGCTTACACAATTTTTCCTACCGTGCTCGTCGCTCAAATTAATTTATCAACATTTTACACCATATTTACAATTAATAGTAGTGATGTTCTATCAAACATTACAATTATCATGTGAAAATGAAAATAGTTTGGTTATTAATGTATTCACATTCGTTTCGGTTGCCTAGAATTTAATAGCCAATTTTTCCAAGAAACACACTTTGGTGTTACTATGGCAACAATTCTAACTGGATAATATATACACGTAAGTTCTACTATATTGATGCTTGTTGCATTACATTGTGTATTAATCTAATTCCCATTCTTATTTCGTCAAAGTCTATTATTAAGATTTTAAAAGGAAGGGTTGGCAAAGAATGTTGTCAAAATATTGAGCAAGAGCTCTCCGCCCGTAAGAGTGTCCGTCAGACAGCGCGCCCGACTTTTCTCAGTGCTAGATACAAGGAGTATACAACAGATGCTGGTTTGTGTAACAGAAGTCATATTTGAGACAAACCTTAAGTCAGAAAATACTGCACGAAGAGTTATAGACCTTACCCTACAGACAGGGGTGGTGTCAAGTGATACGCATGCCATGTTATAGTTGATATTCTTTGATAGTATTTAAACAAGTGGATTTTGAAAAGAAATTAACCTTCTTTAAGGAATAATGCATATATAGTTATAAGACTTTAGAGTAATATAGAAGTGGTACCAGTGAATATGTATTCAAAGTTTTAGTTGAAAATCTTCGATAGGATTAAAGTTATATGACTTTGACTTTGAAAAAGGTTAATTTTCATTGAAAATTCTATGTTGAATAACTCCTTAAATATGCATGTTAGGATTACCTTACCTTTTTTATCACTTGCATTTTAGTAATGAAAAGTATTTCAGGTTTCAAATGGATACCTTTGAAAGTTACTTAGATACTTGATGGTAAGTAAAGGTTTTGAAAACTTGATATACTTTTTACGCTTCCGAAATGTTGATATGGCATAAAGTTTACCTTTTATACATGAACTATATTTTGAATGACCCTCATATATCTTGCTTCTGGCAAAGTCACGGTTTCAATATCAGACAACAAAGGCAGTTGACATCATTGAAATAAATGCAAACTGTAAAGAGGCAACATATACCACAAACAGAATTAATTATAATCATAATGTTTTAATAAGTAGATCAGAGGCTATAACTCTAATGTTACTGTACAAATGAAATATTGAACCCATACAACAACTCAACTCAGACTCACATTGTTATGAAGTTTGGCTCATCTGTGTCAGAGTAAAGGAGTATTGTATGGCACACATGTACATGTATAAAATGCATGAAATAACAAGCGTATTGGCCATAACTCTGGTGTTACTGATGCATTATAAAATCTAAAACAAAAATCTATGTGCAATAATTCATCACCATATACTAGTACATTTCTATGATATTTGGTAACTCTTGGTAAAATAGTAAAGGAGCAATGCATGCCATAATATATCCCTATGAATAATGCCTTAAATACTAGTAAATAAGTCAAGAGCCATAACTATGGTGTTACTGCTGTGTATCAATTTAAAACCTGGGTGCACCACAACTCGTCATGAAACATATGTGTGTTAAGCTTAGTGTGCCTATGTCAAATAGTTAATGCACAGTGGGGGCATAAAAATCAAAATCTTTAACAATCATAGTTTTAATGGCGCACCACACACACATGCAAGCATATACATACATTCTGCACGCGCGAACAGGCGCGAAGCTAGGCTTACGCACGTACGCACGTGCGTAAGAAATATTTTGAGAGGTTTAAAAATAAAAAATGAAACAAATGCGAAAAATGCAATGAAAACTGAACCCTAATATAAGTGGAGCGAATTGTGGTCCGTGCCATTTATTTGGATCTGAGAAGAGATCGCTAGTGTCGCAACCTGCAACCAGAAATAACGCGAAACGTTCGTTTACCACTATGAGAAGGGTTAAAACATATCTACGTCCGCCAACCCTTACCACCGGTAGATTATCCGGGCTTGTTTTGGTGAACATTCACCGTGATCGTGACATAAACACTGATTTAGTGATAGATGATATTTTGCAAGAAGAAAGAAGCGACGACTAGCCCTTCTATTTCGCGTGTAGGCTTAAAGAAAGTACCTAGTATGAATCATCAGAATGAACAGTAAAACCTCGTTGGCTCGAACATGGGAAAACTCGAACTCCTCCCTCGGTCCCGGCCAAACCCTCATAAAATTAATGTTTTTTTAACCTAAAAAACTCGAAAACCTGCTCTTTCGAATTATCGAACTAAAACACGGTCCCTTCGACTACATTAAAGCACAAAGTACTGATAGGTCGAACTATTAACTGTGGGCCCCTCGAGTTCATGCCTTCGAAATTTCAATTTTGTTGAATTGACAGTCAATGTTAGAAAATATAAATTCCGAATGCTGCAAATGATTTAAGGGTATTTTGTGTATACATGCCGTACATAAGTGTATCAAGTAGGCTCATCAAGATATTGTGAAATATACGCCAGATGTCACCTGAGCCCATATAGCCGATTTTTTTTCCCGGGGGAGCATGACCCAGAAAAAATAAATTTCGAATGCTGCAAATGTTTTCAGGGTATTTTGTGTATATATGCCGTACATAAGTGTATCAAGTAGGCTCATTAAGATATTGTGAAATATACGCCAGATGTCACCTGAGCCCATATAGACGATTTTTTTTTCCCGGGGGAGCATGACCCAGAAAAAATAAATTTCGAATGCTGCAAATGTTTTCAGGGTATTTTGTGTATATATGCCGTACATAAGTGTATCAAGTAGGCTCATTACGATATTGTGAAATATACGCCAGAAGTCACCTGAGCCCATATAGACGAGTTTTTTTCCCCGGACCCCCCTAGAATGGTGCGTAGTCCATATTTCGGCCCAGCTACGCCCCTGGCGAAATAGTAACACTATTGGTTTGTCAAAGCACCTGTTCGTAACCTAGTGCACTGTAACAAAATAATGTAAAACTAGAAACAGAATTTGATACGCATACTATGGAGTATGGAATGTACAACAAATCCATCCTTAAACAGCAGACTGGTAATTGCTGCTCATCTGCTTAAAATAGAGTAAACGTATCTACTGACATAGCAGCAGTAAGCCTCTCCACAAACATATCGTATGTGTCCAGAATTTGTAGTCGCAGTTCTAAACTACACGTGTTTATCAGATGAAACTCTCGGGTTGGGTCGTCAGCAGCCAATTTCTCTCTATGACGGAATGTGATAGAACCACCACAATCGAAACCATATGTTGGTATTTCATCTAGCCCTGTCAGAAAGGCGAGTAGAGAAGGTAGATTTGGAGAAATGAAAAGAAAAAATGAAAAGAGACAACAAAATTACCAGCATTAGAATTTACTTCAGTGCTAGAAGCTGCTTGGCCTAGGATCATTGACAAACGCAGATCCAGGGGTGGGGGAGGGGGTTGGTGGTCTACTCCACCAACCCTGGGATTTCGGGAACATAGAGATATTTTGCTACATGTATGCCGACATTGAAAGCCAGATAAGACACCAGTAGGAAAATAATTGAAAAAACATGATGCTTGATTTAATGTTTGATTAAATACGTACTAGTATATTGAGGCTAAGACACATGATTTACATTAAATTGTGCTATTCAGTAGCATAAGATGTAGTACTAATAAGTACTTATAAGTATACGAAACCCTAAATACGCTTATCACTCGATGCTACCTCCTTATCCAAGTTTTATCTGCTGACCAAATTAAATTACAATATCTTATTCTATTTTGAATTTTTTGAGCGATAACCATTTCATATGTTTAGCCTCAGTAACATTGACCTTGACCCATTAACAACAAAAGTAATCCCATGCGAGGTCTTCGTATAAGCTTACTATTGGCCAAATTTAATTATTATACCCATTTCCTAGGTTATATGACAGAATCTAACTGCTGACGCCCGCCAGAACGCCCGTCCTGTCATCCGGCGACATTCACCTATCTTAGAAACAGCGGATCCAATTGGAAAACCTGGTTATTAACCGCAAAGTATAGCAAACTAACCATGCTATGTGTTAACTATGCAAACGTCTGAATTCTGTGACTGACCTTCCATGTCCAAAACCATGTCTCGTCACCATGACAACGTCCCATCCTCTTTTCTTTCTATTGCTTCCATCAGGACTAAATAAGGCTGGTGTGTACAGGCGAAATATGTCCTCTGCCGTTAAAGGTTGGTTTGTATATATGAAGAATTACTTCATGGTGTCGCCATGTGGCTGGATGGCTTGCAAAACACCTACGGTGTTGAGGCCCTCTGAAAATCTGAAAACATAATGACCATTTCCTTGGTTTACCTTGGTATAGAGACCAATATAGGCTTCCGCCTCTCCGGTCCATTTTGTCTTTGGGAATTTTTTCCCGCTTCCGGTCCTTCATTTGTTAACACAAATTTGAATGGCTCGTTGCTCCAAAATTTATTTAGTAGTGACTTAAAACTATTTACACTTTTGGCATTGATAACATCCACAGGAAGATTATTCCAGGGGTTTATAATTCGTTGTGAAAACGAATATTTTCTAATATTAGTTCTACAGTGCTGTTTGTAAAGTTTGAAATTATGACCTCTAGTTGTTGATTTGTTTAAATGGAATAATTTGTTGACATCGACTTTATCAATGTTGTTGAGAATTGTGTATGTTTCAACCATGTCAGCCCGGATTCTTCTGTATTTTAAGGTTGGAAGTCCTAGTATTTTTAGTCGTTCAGGGTATTCTTTGTGTTTTAGCTCCGGTATTAGCTTTGTTGCTCTTCTTTGAACATTTTCAATGAGTATTTCCTCCTTTTTATTTATGACCGACCACACTGAACTTCCATATTCCAGTTGTGGCCTTACTAGACTCTTGAAAAGGATGAGCAGCATTTCTTTGTCCATGAAATCGAAGGATCTTTTTATTATTCCCAATATCTGGTTCGCTTTTTTGACTTTAGTGTTAATATGGTTGACAAATTTTGATTTAGAGTCAATAATGATGCCTAAATCCTTTTCTTCGCTTGTTTTCTCTATTTCTTTTCCTTCCATGAAGTATTTGTTTTCTGATTCTGTTCCAAGCTGAAGATATTTGCATTTTTTTGGGTTGAATTTTAGTAACCAGGTTTCAGACCATTGTGCCAAAGAGTTAAGATCTTTCTGTAGATTTTCCTTTTCGCTATTATTGTTGACTATTGAGTATATCTTTGTATCATCAGCGAAAAGCTTGGTAATGTTGTTTACAGTGTCTGGAAGGTCGTTAATGTAGATCGTGAATAGTATAGTTCCTAAGACACTTCCTTGGGGGATACCACTTATTACTGGCGCCCACATTGAGTGTGAGTTATTTAGTACTACTCTCTGTTTCCTGTTGTTTAGAAAGTTTTCTATCCATTTAAGTAACTTCGATTCGATGCCATAGTATTTTAATTTATGAAGAAGTCTTTTATGGGGCACTGTGTCAAAAGCCTTCTGGAAGTCAAGGTAGATAATATCTGTATTGTTTTTCTCGTCAATGTTGTTTGTCCAATCTTCCATGACTTCAAGAAGTTGAGTCTGACAAGATCTCCTACTTCTAAAACCGTGTTGGTGCTTAGTGAATAGGTGGTTTGATTCCATGTGGTTCATGATAGAGTCTCTGATTTCTGTCTCCATTGCTTTTCCTATGATTGAAGTAAGGCTTATAGGTCTGTAGTTTGACGCTAGTTGTTTAGATCCAGTTTTGTGTATAGGCATAATATTGGCCATTTTCCATCCAGTCATTTGGAACTACAGAGTTATTCATAGATTGGTTGAATAGGGTACATAATGGTTTTGTGATCTGGGAAACAGTTTCTTTGATGACTTTTGGGTGAATGCAGTCGTAGCCTGGTGATTTTGTTTCCTTTATATTGTTAAGATGTTTACTAATGAATTACATAAAAGATGATGTGTACAATATTGTTTATCTTAAGTATCTGTGCTTTGTATACATGGGGCCTCAACCACTATAGTTAGACACCAAGGTACAATTCAATAATAAGATGCTTAATACATGTATTTACCTAAACGTGCGTCACATCATACTGTGTATATAAGCATGTGACACTTTGCATACTCTACTTCTACAGTTGTGTATTTTTCATTTGACACTAAGTGTTGCGCTTACAACATTACATGGGACTGTTGTTGAACTATACTTACTGAACATATGCAGACTTCATGTTGTCAACAACCAGGTACTGTCATAATGCGTTCACCAGCTCGTCTTTTCTGTCCGGATTTCCAGCTAACGAGGCATTCCCGGAAACACGTATAAGGCACTCCAGTGGTTCGATGGCAGCAAAGAAATCGGAGGCATTTGTTGACGCAGCAATCCGGAATATTGAAAGGCATATCATTACACAAACGTCTAACTTGAAGTAATTTATACAGATATAGGTATTGAGTGTCAAGTGAGCATTTTTATAAAGGAGATGGCAACAAAATAGTTCATAAATAGTACTGTATGGGTTATGCTACGCCATTTTATAATATACCTGTGTGAGATCCGACGCGGTAACACGCTAACAAATCCAGCAGGTCTGAAAAGACTTCCGTATACTAAATAAAAGTTTACTTTGTACTTCGTATATCTTTTTGCATTATTCAAGGGGCATTTCATTGGACGTTACATACACAACTCTGAAATTCATGTTCTCTGGTTTGTTGCCGACCACCGCAATGTTTCCACAGGCAACTGATTGCAAAATGTGTATTTTGGATTTATTAAGGTATAAAATAAATGGGCAAACTATTACGGTATGTTGTTCCGATAGTTTTGTATCCGCTCTTGATGGATGTACGAAATCGCATGCCGCACTTCACACGAAATACGATGTCGCACAACCAACTCGAGTGGAACACAACAACTGAACAACACGCTGTCATTATACACTTGTACTGATTTTAGGAGTCAGCCTTTTCATGACATTTTCAGGAAATGTAATGTGGACATGCAGCTATTTTCGAACATGGACATATTATTGAAAATGCACATATTGTCGGACATGCACTTATTTTCTTCCATTTCGCCGATAGAGAGCTATTTTGGAAGTCAGACGACCACATGAAATTTCTATGAACATCATAATATGCTATGCTTGGCTCAAACTTAGTACTAAGCATTGCATTCCATTAGTGTTTGTGGATAAAACATTAATAACGTCGGTCAGCTATATGTTAGTGATGGTAGCCACAAGTTGGAGTATGTTTTAAAGTTTACAGTACCTTTTGTAGTTGATCTCGAATATCCTCCTCTCCAACATTGGTAATCTCCGCGCTGACACTGTCAATCCCTTTGGATAACGATGCATACATGAATGGGTCTAGGAAGTTGGGAGTGGCTCCTTTATGTACTAACATATATGAAAGCATTTCACCAGCGATTTTATAGAAACCCTTGTCTGAAGCTAAAATGTAGAGAATACACAACTAATAATTTACTATTTCTAATTCTTAAAAAAAAAAACATACACATAGTTCACATAGACTGGATCTTTACACTACCCATTTCTTAAACATATTTACATGTTTTGCCATATCTTCTTTGGCACCAGTTATTTTCATAAATTTATAATTATATTTACCATAAAATTGTGTTATATTGAAGTAGAACAAAATTCTTTATCCTGACTGACTATTCGAAATTTCATGCAGTAATTATAGGTACCGTTTTTATTCAAAATGTACAATGGCCCAAAGGGAACAATTATGTGCATTAATTCAATGCTGTATAACTCAACATACTACATATATAATCTGCAACCTGTTTTCTTGCAAGAAATGTACTTGGTAATGATTCTTCTAAATTGTATTAGCAGTTTGATCAGAATCCTTAATTTGTTCATACCTGGTTTTGTATGGTTTACAATACAACAGAGATGTAAAGAAACTTTTGGACCTCAGTGTAAATGCAGAACAAATGTTTTTGCCACATTAATTGATGTACAAGTAATTAGGTTAACAATAATCCGGCCGAACTTTTGATGGCACAATATCCCTCCCTGCTTCATTTCATTTATTCTAAGGGCTGTGTGGCTTTTTCCAAGGGGTTGATCGAGCACTTTTCTGATCAGGAATAGATTTGTCAGTCTAGCCTTTAGTACTACATCAACAGTTCTCTGTTTTGAATGTTACACAGGTAACATCATGTTCACCAAACGCGATATGAAGCCAGCTGCGGTAATTAAATTAATCAATTATCAATGACCTAAGTTGTACAAAATGCAAACCTGGAGCGTGCAGTGCAAGATGCTTTGAACCTTCATTTCCACAAAATATTGGGTGTTGGCTGATGGCTTTTTCAACAACTGCATGAACTCCTTTGTGAGCCCCATCGTCAATCCCATCATCGCCGCCAAATATGACGATAATTTCAGCATGTGGATCAAATGTTCTTCTATGACAACCACGTATGGCGCCTTCAATCACATTTTGTCTAGTGACGTTTATCATATTCTTCTTCTTTGTCCTATCCACCACAGCATTCGATTGCTGAAGTATTTCTTCTTTACTTTGTCTGGTTTCTCTGTGAATTATATGACTTCCCATGTAAACAATATGTTAAATAGCTCGTCTGATTCGTGTTGTATAATATAATATATTTATTAATTGCAATTTGAAAATCATATTATATGATTGAAGCTTAGTTGTCTAGTAGACTTAACATTGTCAAAAGCTTAATATACCTAGTGTACTAGTATCTTAATTACAATGTTATAGACGATATCATTCAAAAACTGCGCCAGGGAGATGGCTCCACCTCAAACACAAGAAATGTAAAACACAATTATCAATGTATATAAAAAAAACTTCAATGTTTTAAAAAAAGGGTATAGCTTAAATGAAATGGTTTAATTATAACAAGAGCACCGCCTATGGTTTCTAATGATAGGCTGCAATTCATTGTCACTAGAAACAACTATTCCAGGTTTGAATTAAATATCTTCAGTAAAAGGGAAGATATTCTAACTGGTAACATATTTAATGAAGTTCTAATTTAAAAAGGGGCATACTTCTAAAAATAAAGCTGACAGAGTTATGTAACTTGTTGTACTGATGTGGCTTGTCACTATAAACAACTATTTAAAGAAAATATTTCAGTAACAGCAAAGAAGTACAAAATATTAACATTTACAATGCATTTTCTAAGTTAAAAGGGGACCTATTCTTAAAATAAACATGACAGCGTTATCTCACTTGTCCTACTGTGGCTTGTTTCTATGAACAACTTTTCCAAGTTTGAAGAAAATTTCTTTAGTGATGGCAGAATTTAGAAAATGTTTCTTTAGATATTAGAAAATTTCAAAGTTTTTGCACGCAGACGATAACGAGATGGCTATGACAATACCTCGACGTTTTCATCGAAAACAGCCGAGCTAATAAAATGTGGAAACAGAAATAACGCGGTTTATTTTAAGTTAATTCTTATGGTGATACAAGTGTTGTGCAAGTTTAATGAACATTGAGTAAGAAATGTGGTCTCAATTGTGGTCACTAGGTCAAAATAGTGAATTTTATCCCTTTCAGGGCATGAATAACCCGATCCTTCCGTTTATGGAAAAGAATCGAGATCGTATGGTCATATAGTGTTTTTATTATGTTGTGTCAAAGTTTGGTTCGACAGACGACGGACATCAGGAGATCTCAAAAGCTCACCATGAGCATGTTGTGCTCTGCTGAGCTAATGATAATGCCACACATTTATTTACTTGCAATATTATATAAACAATAGCCCGCAAATATATAATAAAAATACACTTGAGGTTCAGTGGCTTATAACATAAAGTTATGCCATAAAACTAAAGGAAATTTAAGAAATACATGAATAACTGCACATGAACAGGACTATGGTAACAGTTGTCATCGTAGTAGAATTGTAGTGATAATAGATGTTTGTAAACTTACATGTTATCGGCGCTATCTTTGACATGGTAAATGAGCAAAGAAAACACGGTGACACTACACTTACCGTTCTCTCCAAGAATATGTACGAGATCTTGATGGTCCAGATGTCTTGGTTGTTGACATTCGTTTAATGTGTCTTGAATGGAAATAAACCTTGAAATAAAACAAGTAGTGGTTTGCTAAATACCGAATGTTCTGTAGCAGTGACTCCACTTGAATATTTCCATCACCGTACATTGTTGTTATATTGGTATATTGAGCACAAATTCATTGAAATAAAAGATACGCATGAACGCACGAACGCTGAGAGAGACGTGATGGCATTCTTTTAAATAGATAATGCAGTATATAAAACTGACTCAAAAGTATGCAGAGACCTAAAACACTGAGATAGGAAACTCTATATTCAACCAAGGGAAAAGTGCAAAATATCACACAACAGATTTTACTCTTTGCATAACAGTTTTAGTTTGTTGTACCATTTCTATGAATAAACTATCATTTAGAAGGGGATCATTTCTTCTATTGTTTCGTGTAATTGTTTCTATACACATTCCTGAGAAACTGCAATTAGAATTGAAAAGGGTTGTTCTGGCTCTTTGTGTAAAAGCTTTTTTTATTTCGTGTCCGATTTTGATGAATGAGGTACCATTTTATAACTGATCTATAGTTTGCATTAATTGTGACCTTCGTCCTTGGTAAACTATAACTTGTTCGTGTCCGATTTCGATGAATGAGATACCATTTTATAACTGATCTATAGTTTGCATTAATTGTGACCTTCGTCCTTGATAAACTATAACTTGAGTTACGCGAACAAGATTTAGCGAGATTTCAGCAGTCTGTCGCGAGATATTGTGAGATTTCACACCTGTGAAATATCTCTTTTATGTCTGATATATGACTTAATATGGCCATATAAGGTAACTTAAAATGTATATTCAACTTACAC
>JASEVX010000004.1:28102232-28109732 GCA_031761405.1 Serripes groenlandicus
TTCCTTTTCGGCAAACCTCCTAGAGCAGAGAGGGCGGGGGGGGGAGGGGAGGGGGAAGGAGGAGAGTGGGGGGGGGAGGGGAGGGGAAGGGGGGAGAGGGGCGGGGGGGGTGGAAAGATAGAGGGGGGGGAGAGCGGGGGGAAGGCGGAGGGGTGGGGAGGACCCCCCGGGGGGGAAAGAGGAGGGGAGGGGGAGGGGAGGGCGGGAAGGGGAAGGGTGAACGGAGGAGGGGGGGGGGGAGGGTGGGGGGGGGAGGAGGGAGATGCCCGCGCCCAATCCCCCGGCCACGGGAGAATGAGGGGGGGGGGTGGGGGGGGAGCGAGGGGGAAGGAGGGAGGGGAGGGAAAGAAGGGGGGGAGGGGAGGAGAGGGGGGGGAGGGAAGGGCGGGGGAGGAGGGGGGAAGGAGGAGGGGAGGGGGAAGGGGTATGGGGGGGGGGGGGGGGGAGGGGGAGGGAGAGGGGGGGGGAAGGGAGGGGGGGGGAGGGGAAAAAGGGGGGGGTGGGGGGGGAGGAGGAGGGCCCGCCGCCCGTGGGGAGAGAGGAGAGAAGGGGGTGAAAAAAAATAGGGAGGAGGGGCGGGAGCGGGGGGAGAGGGGGGACAGGGGGAAGAGGGGAGAAGGAACGGAAGGGGGGGGGGGGGGGGAGGGGGGAGGGAAAGGGGGGGAGGAGCCCGCCCCCCCCCCCCCCGGGGCAGGGGAAGCCCCCGCCCCACCCACCCCCCGGAGGGGGGGGGAGGGGAGAAAACGGGATGGGGGGGGGAGAAGAGAGGGGGGGGGGGAGGGGGGGGGGGGGGAAAGGGAGAGGGGGGGGAGGGGCGAGGGGGTGGGGGGGGAAGGAAAGGGGGGAAAGGGGAGGGGATGAGGGGGGGGGGGGAAGGGGGGAGGGGAGGGGGAGGGGGGAAAGAAAGATTGGAGGTGGGAAGGGGGGGAAGAGAAAAGAAAGGGAATAGAGGGGGAAAAAAAGGAGGTGGGGGGGTGAGGAGGGGAGGTGGGGGGGGGGGGGAGGGGAGGAAAGGAGGGGAGGAGGGGGGGAGGAGGGAGGGAGGCAGGGGGGGGAGGAGGGGGGGGGGGGGGGGGACGGGGGGGGAGGGGTGAGAGGGGAGAAGGGGTGAAAGGGGGGGGGGGGAGAAGAAAAGGGGAGGGAGAGAGGACTGGGAGGAGGAGAGTGAGCGGAGACGGGGGAGGGAAGGGGGGGGGGAGGGGGGAAGAGGAAGGGGAGAAAGTGGGGAAGCGCGGGGGGGGAGGGGGGGGGGGGGAGGGGGAAGGAAGAGGGGGGGGGGAGGAGGACGGAGAGACGCGGGAGGATGAGAAAGGGAGAGGGGGGGGAGGGGGGGGGAAGGGGGGGAGACGGTGGCGGAGGGAGAGGACCCCAGAGGGGGCGGGAGAGAGAGACATAGGAGAGCGAGAGGACCAGGGAGAGACAGCCGGAGGGAGAGAGGAGAGGGGGAAGAGGAAAAAGGAGATGGCGGAAGAGCGAGAGACAGGATGCAGCGAAGAGGCGAGGACCAGAGGAGGCGGAGGAGAGTGAGGAGGCGCAGAGAGGAGAGAAGAGAGAGAGAGGAGAGGAGGGAGAGAGGAGGAGAGGACAGAGAGAACCGGAGTTGAGACCCAGGGGGGAGAGGGGAGGGACGAGAAGGGGGGGGGGGGTTGCGAGGTGGGGGGGGGGGGGAGGGGGAGGGAGGGGGGGGAGCGGGGCAGGGAGGAAGGAAGCGGGGTGGGTGGGGGGGGGGGAGGGGGGCGGGAAGGGGGGTGAGAGGGGGGCGGAAGGGGAGGGGGGGGGGGGAGGGGGGACGAGGGGAGTGACGGGGGAGAAGGAGGAATGGAGAGCCGGATGAACAGAGGAGGCACCAGAGGCGAAGGAGATGGACGGGGAAGAGAGAGAGTAAATGAGGAGGGAGGGAGAGAGGATGAGAAAAGAGAGAAGGGGGGGTGGGAGGGGGAGGGGGGGGGGGAAAGAACAGAAGGTGAGGGGGTGAAGAGCAGGGGAGGAGAGCCCAGAGAGAGGTGAGAGAGCCAGAGAGCAGAGAGGAGAAGGTGGCGGAAGAGATAGAGAGGGAAGAGAAGGGACGAGAGGGGGAGGCGACGAGATGGGATTGAGAGAGAGATTAAAGAAAAGAGACCAGAGGAGAGACCCAGAAGACCCAGAGAGAGACCAAGAGACACGAGGGAGAGAGAGGGATGAGGGCGGGAGGGAAGAAGGGAGCGAGAGATGACGAAGAGGAGTGGCGTGAGAGAGAGATTAAACTAGGTAAAGAGAGAGGAGGAGAGCGATGAGACGGAGAGAGATGACGAGGAGAGAGAGGAAGAGGAGGAGAGAGGGAGGGGAGCCGAGGAGGAGAGAGGAGACAGAACGAGAGAAATAGAGAGAGGGAGAGAGAAGAGGGGGGGGGCGAGGGAGGGAGAGGAGGAGAGAGATATGAGAGGGACGCGGACGAGAGATAGGTGAGAGATGGGAAAGAAAGGAGAGAGTAAAGAGGAGGGGCTGAGGCGAGAATGGAGAGAGAGGATGGAAGGGAGGACCCGGGATAAAGAAGAGAATGGAAGGTCGACGAGGGGGAGTGAGGGGAAGAGATGAGAAAGAAGAGAGCGGAGAGGAGGTGAGAGGGAGGGGGGGGTGGGGGGGGGGGGGAGGAGGGGGGGGGAGTGAGGAGGGGAGAATTGATAAAGAAGAGGCAGGAGACAGAACCAGAGAAGAGAGCGAAGGAGAGGAGAGAGAGAGGAGAGGAGGCAGAGAGAAAAGAGAGAGGAGGGGAGAGGGGAGGGAGGCAAGCGCGGGCGCTCTCGCGCGCGAAAGGAGGGCGCGCGCGCGCTCGAAGGAGAGAGGAGAGAGGGGAGCGCACCGGGGAGCGCAGCGCTCCAGAGGCAAGAGAGGAGCGCAGCGCGCGCAGGGTAGGGACCAGAGGAGAGCGGAGGGGAGACCCAGTGAGAACATGCGCACGGGAGGAGAGGAGATGGAGACGAGGAGAGGAGCAGTGTCCGCCCCTCTCTTGCGGGGGCCGGCACCCCGCACGACGGTGAAGAGAAAGAAGAGGGGTCCCACGCTCGGCACCGCGCTCGCGGGGGTGGGAGGAATACGCCGCCAACGAACCCAGTCAGGGGGGGTGGGAAGGGGGGGGAGGGGGGGGGGACGCTCTTCGCGCTCGCTCGGGGGCGCGATACACGCGCGCCGGATGGGGCGCGCGCTCAAGCTCGCGCGCGCCCCCGCGCCGCGCGCAGCAGAACGTTCGCGCGCGGCGCTCGCGCTGAGAGGAGAAGGGGGGCCCCGAGCCGCGGCCGATAGGCGCTCGCTCGCGGTCAGAGAGAGGCTGAAAGCAGAGGAACGAGACAAAACAAGCAAGACAGAGCGGAGGAGGGAGAGAGAGAGAAGGGGCGCCCGCCCGCCCCGCCCCCCGCCCGCAGAGCAGGGGGGGGAGGAGAGGTGGAGTGACAGACGAGGCAGATCCAGAGAGAGAATGAAATGAGAGCGGGAGAGAATAATGAAGAGGAGAGAAGAGAGAGGAGAAAGAGAGGAGAGGTGGAGAGGACCCCAGAGAGAAGAGGGGGACATAGACCAGGGAAGAGAGATAGGGAGAGACAAAAGACAGGAGAGAGAAGGAAGAGACGGAGGAGGGAGAAAGAGGAGCGCGGGGACGCGGGGGGAGCCGGGCGCGGACTAGGGGAGGAGAGAAGGAGAGAGAGAGAGTCAATGGAGAGACAGAAGGGGAGAGAAGAAGAGAGGGCGCGAGAGGAAGAGAGAGGTGGGGGGGGCAGAGGTTTGGCGCCTCGCTATCGCGATTCGCCGCGCGCGCGCGCGCGCGCTCGGGGCGCGGGGTGCTCTTGAAATGTCCGCGCTCCGCTCGCGCGCTGAGTGAGATGTGGCGCGCTTCCTTTTCGCTACTATTCTTTTTCGCGCACGCGCCGCGCACTGTTGCTTTCTCCCGCGCGCCCCGCGAGTTTGGTCTAGAGGAGATTAGATGGCAGAGCCCCGCCCCCCCCCGCCGCGCCCCCCCCGGCTTGGAAAGAAGGAGCCCGCAACCCCCCGCGCGGCCTCTCCCCGCCCCGAGGGGGGGGAAAAACCGCGCAGGGGGGGCGGGAGGCCGGGAGCGCGCGCCGCGCTCGGCGCGCGCGCGCGGGGGCGCAAAGGGAGAGGGAGCAGCGCTCGCGGAAGCGCGGAGGGGGGCGCGCGCTCGGGAGGGGCGGCGCGCGCGCAGCGAGCGCGCGAGAGACAGACGCTCGACAAGCGGAGCGCGACGCGCACGGGGAAGATAGAGCCAGAGAGAGCGAGACAGTGGAGAGAGCAAGAGATGAGAGAGACGGAGGAGAGGAGAGGGAGAATCAGAAGACTGAGAGGCGACCGAGAGACGAAGAGGAGAGATGAGGCGAGAAGGGAGAGGAGAGAGACGGGAGGCGAGAGAGAGAGAGAGAGAGACAGAGAAGCAGGAGGCAGGAGAGAGAGAGAAGGAGAGAGAGAGAGAAGAGAGTGGAGAGAGAGGAGTGATGGGAGACGGAGAGAGAGACTGAGAAGAGAGAGAGCCAGAGACAGAGAGATGGAGGGAGGAGAGAACGAGGGGTGGAGAGGAGAGAGGGAGAGATGAGGGATGGAGACGCTGAGCGGAGGAGGAGATGAGAGAGGACAGAGAGCTCGGGAACGCTTCGCTCTCGAGAAACGAAGGGAGGCTAAGGAGGGGAGAGCGAGAGGAGAGGAGAGGAGAGCGACGATCGGAAAAGATCAGTTTTGTAATATTCATAATATTAACTAAGTCAAGTGTCGACAGATTGTGGAAATCGTCAAAGGTGTCCTTTGTCAATCGTCTATCTGGTTATTGGGACACTGCAAACCTTGTTAGAGATAATTATACTGGCATTCCTTCAGCGATGATCTGGACAAGTGTGTTAGCTTATTGAATGTGAAATTTTAATTTCGTAATGTTCGGGTAGTTCTGGTATGTACGTAAGATGTCCGCAAGTCGAGAACACCATGCGATTCTCATGACAGGCAGCAAAGGTTATCCCACAGGGCGTTTTAGGCTGCGGGCATATAGTCGTTGGCCAATGTCTACATCCGACCAGAATGTACAAGCATAGGAAATTACTCCAGGTCACAGTTTGCATCGTTTGCACGTAGCAGGTGATATGACTCTTCTATTTAGTTACCAGGAAATATAAAACTTCTCTCGCTCTCTCTCGCACTCTCTCTCATGAGGTAAATTGGAGGAGGGTCGCATCAATCTAATCTATGATCTGTTGACCCTTATGCTGAAATAGGCATCTTGTCTTGATTATTCCTTTGAATATAGGTTGTATGACTGTAGACATTGATGAACATTTGACGAGCATCGAAGACCAAAATCAGCATGGCCTCGTTTACACGTGGCAGTCTTCACCTCTCGCGCTCGCTCTACGCGTCCGTGACTGTTCTTTTCATTAAAATGGTCGCTTCTCGCTCCTAATCGCATCTAAGATTAGATTAGATTTTATTCAAAAAAAACAAAATGTCATCACTAGACATACAATCAAACAAAACACTTACACATATATGAACAACACCCACACTCTCCTTCCCTTGTCATTTCATTTGCATCTTGGTTCATGGTAGATAATTTACGAAAGGTCACTCGTACCATTACGGAAAGTCAAGTGGAGAACAGAGACAAAAAGAAATAGCTTATTCATTATTTCATCTAGATAATGCGTGACATACAGACAGAGTTGCAGATTTTACAGAAATTGAATACAATCTGTAACTTAGTGTGCAAATAAGTAATTTATATATCAATTTAGATATAGAGCACTAATAGTTGCTATACTAGTTAAAGAGTTTCAGCTGCCATCACACCTCTCTCCTCACTCTTATCGCATAGACGACCTGCCTCTTTATAGGGTATAATCTAGCTTGTCGCACGAATCTTTCACTATTCTAATTCTTATAAAAAATAGTACTCAATAAATACAGAGTCCAGTGATCACTTGAGCGAGATGTGCGAAGAACATATCTCAATACTCTCGCTCATGGCTGACGCTATGGGGACCACTCAACACCTCCGCATCGCGCGCGTTCACGCGCTACTCTGCGCTCTCGGTACGGCTATTGGCTAGTCAAAAGGTTTCAGAAACGTGTATAAAGTAGAGTCCATTCGAATCAATTTCAGTCACACGTTAGTAATACGACATATGTAATGGGTGGGTTTCCTGGAGCACCGCCCATTTAAATAACAGTTGGGATGTGATGGGCGGGGCGGGGTAGGGCTCATGGAGTAGAATTAATACTTTAATTTCCAGAATATATACATTGACTTAAGCACTCGCTCACCAGAACAACTCTTGAATTCGCTGCTGAACACAGTGTTTGTTATACAATACAGATAGATGAAATGGTTGTCTAAGTAATCTCCAAGTGACTGCTAAATACAAGTTAGATGCTTAACCGAGTTTACCGCATACAAGTCGATACTGAATAAAATGACCACGGTTTACCTGTGTGTCTAGACAGTGTAACGAGATCCTGACATAGACTGTATAAATATCTTAAGCTATATACTATCTAGTGTTAAATGAACAACATTCAGCACTAATAAACACTGTATTAGAAAACAGGTTTTACCTGTCGTTCATTAATATTCAATATGTTTTCAATTGGCATATAACAAATACATGTTGTCGCCACAATGGGACAGACCCTTTTGCTTTAATAGATATATGATTATACCTGTACAATGTATAATGTTAAATATTTATAAAGCAATAAAATATTTAAACTTTACCAACAATGAACGATATTCACTTTCTATCATATTTAAATTGCCCCTATTGCACTTTCTATTTTCATCTTTCAATATTTAATCATTCTTCCTCCTCAATTAAGAGTTTGTGAGAAGAACATCCAATCCTTGTCAGAGATATTCTATGTTGGTAGTACTGGACACAATCTAAATATTTTTCTCTTGCTTAACTATTCTTGATTAACCTGTAGGTTTCTAATTACTTGACTCCATTTATATCGGATAACAGCTTTGTATATATACATTTTTAATCTTTGTATAGAATGAGTCATCTCTGTGCCAGATATATTACTTTAATTAAACATAATATGATATATAACTTCTTATCCAAAAGTTTATTCACATAAACCAAAAAGAGATACATTCAGAGGAAGCCAATGCGATGCTTCATGACTTTTATGCACACATGCAAACTGGTCCCGAAACAGAGAAGAAGAGAGATCATCCGAACTGCTGCCAAACTCAATCAACGATGACAATCAATCAGTAGAAACATCCAAAGAAGTATATCCTGACTGGGACTCAGTCTGAAGTCATAGAGAGGAAGTCATCAACTTTCTCTCAGAAAGCCCTCAGGTTCTACTGAAAGGGGGCTTGTGGGCAAAAAAACGTCGTCATTAAAACTGCCTCCTATTGGACAAGCAATCTTGCAGGCGACCCGACCAAGAGTTATTCTGTCGCACTGCAGATTGGGCTCCGGAGTCCAGGTCCACCACCGACTTTTCTTCACGGCTTCTTGGTCG
>JASEVX010000004.1:28114732-28137232 GCA_031761405.1 Serripes groenlandicus
AGACGACTCTCCTGTGACCCCAGACCATTCGAGGCAATTAATAATTTGGCCACTGTAGCTTTATACCCCGTGTCCATACTTCAAACATAGCCATGAGTGACATGTTTATTTCTCCCCCAATTCCCTGCGGCATATGTCACTTATTGCATATTTGACGGGCAGTTCTATGCGGCCATAAATCACTCACGGATACCCGCCGAAGGCCCATTTTTATACACCTCCCCTAAGTCAAGGGATCTTTCATCGCAATTGATAATTGGCGAATGACAAGATCTACACCCAGTAGACATACCGGAACTATTACCATTGTTTCCTAGGCCTATATCTCGCACGATTATCTGCGGCCATAAGTCACTAGTGGTTATTGGTGAAATACCCAAATTTCAGACGCCTCTCCCTCGCGCGCTCACACACATGCGCACTGCGCGTCGGATTATAATTGACCACTGGTAGGCTTTACATCCCGTATCCATACTTCAAACAAAGCCATGGGTGACAGGTTCAATTCTCCGTCAATTCCTGCGAGGCCATATGTCCATTATTGCAAATTTGACGGGCAGTTCTATGCGGCCATAAATCACTCACGGATTACCGCCGCGAAGGCCCATTTTTAGACACCTCCCCTAAGTCAAGGATCTTTCGTCGCAATTGATAATTGGCTAATGACAAGATCTAGACCCAGTAGACATACTGAACCTATCACCATTGTTCTAGGCCTATATCTCGCACGATTATCTGCGGCCATAAGTCACTAGTGGTTATTGGTAAATTCCTGCTCATTTTCAGAAGCCTCTCCTGTGATCCCAGATCATTCGAGTCAATTAATAATTGGCCACTGGTAGGCTTTATACCCCGTGTCCATACTTCAAACATAGCCATGAGTGACAGGTTTATTTCTCCGCCAATTCCCTGCGGCCATATGTCACTTATTGCATATTTGACAGGCAGTTCTATGCGGCCATAAATCAGTCACGGATACCGCTGGAAGGCCCATTTGTATACACCTCCCCTAAGTCAAGGGATCTTTCTTCGCAATTGATAATTGGCTAATGACAAGATGTAGACCCAGTAGCCATACTGGAACTATCACCATTGTTCCTAGGCCTATATCTCGCACGATTATCTGCGGCCATATATCACTAGTGGATATTGGTGAAAAGCCCATTTTCAGACGACTCTTCTGTGTTCCCAGATCATTCGAGGCATTTTATAATTGGCCAATGGTAGGCTTTATACCCCGTGTCCATACTTCAAACATAGCCATGGGTGACAGGTTCATTTCTCCGCCAATTCCCTGCGGCCATATGTCACTTATTGTATATTTGACGGGCAGTTCTATGCGGCCATAAACCACTCACGAATACCGCCGGAAGGCCCATTTTTATACACCTCCCCTAAGTCAAGGATCTTTCTTCGCAATTGATAATTGGCTAATGACAAGATCTAGACCCAGTAGACATACTGGAACTATCACCATTGTTCCTAGGCCTATATCTCGCACGATTATCTGCGGCCATATATCACTAGTGGATATTGGTGAAAAGCCCATTTTCAGACGACTCTTCTGTGATCCCAGATCATTCGAGGCAATTTATAATTGGCCAATGGTAGGCTTTATACCCCGTGTCCATACTTCAAACATAGCCATGGGTGACAGGTTCATTTCTCCGCCAATTCCCTGCGGCCATATGTCACTTGTTGCATATTTGACGGCAGTTTTATGCGGGCATAATTCACTCACGGATACCGCTGGAAGGCCCATTCGCAGACGCCTCCTTTAAGCAAGGGATCTTTCGTGGAAATTGATAATTGGCTAATGCATAGATCTATAGACCCGCTACTCATACAAGACTGATCACCATTTTTCCCGCACGATTTTATGTGGACATAAGTCACAATTAGATATTGCCGAATTGCGCATTTTAAGATGACTTTCCTGTTACCCCGAATATTTCTTTGCAGTTAATAATCAGTTTTATACCCCGTGTTCATACTTCTCACATAGCCATGGGTTGATTTCTCCGCCAATTCACTGCAGCCATATGTCACCTATTGCATATTTGTTGGAAGTTCTGTGCGTCCATAAATCACTCACGGATACCGCTGTAAGGCTCATTTTCATACACCCCCACCCCCTTAAAGCAAGGGATCTTCCGTGGCAATTGATAATTGACAAGATCTAGACCCGGCATACATAATGGATTTATCACCATTGTTCCTAGTCCTACATCTCGCACGATTATCTGCGGCCACAAGTCACTAAGCTATATGTCACTTATTGCATATTTGACGGGAAGTTCTGTGCGGCCATAAATCACTCACGGATATCGATGGAAGCCCCATTTTCAGAAGCCTCCTGTTAGGTCAGAATTCTTCCATGGCTAATGCATAGATCTAGACCCGGTAGCCATACTGGACTGACCACAATATTCCTAGGCTTATATCCCGCACGAGTTTCTGCGGCCATAAATATAAGATAGTGATCTAGGTTGATTTTCAAATGTCAATTTCTTGTCTGCAGCCATAGCTGACTGCTCGTGAATATCAGGTGTTTATTTTAAAGATCGGTTTACTGCGGCCATAGTTCAGTTGTCGAGAAGATCTAGGGTGATTTTCAATGGTCAATCCTGCAGCCATAGGCGACTGCTCGTGAATATCTGGGGTTTATTTTAAAGATCGGTTTACTACGGTCATAGTTTAGTTATCGAGACGGGTACTTTAATGGTGTCATAGATCAGTAGTATATATTTTCCTCTCTTTCTCTACCCGCCGTGGTCGAGTTGATAGCGTCGGGGATTCGAAACCGGGTGTTCACCACGACGGTGATGGTAGATTGGCACGGCTCATTTTCTAGCCTATAACTGTTTTGTTCACCCAGGGATCATGAATGAGTGAACTGTCGCCGTGATATAACTGAAATAAGGTTGAAAACAGCGTAAAACAACACAAACAAACAAACAAACAAACTCTCTCACTCTCAGAGATTCAAAGGAGTTTAAATATTCAAACTAAACAATGACACAATATATATTGCTTATAATACAATACCTGTATAGTTCATAAGAGAAATTTCTCGTTTTAAGCAATTGCTTCTTCTTTTGCCACAGTGTTTTTAAAAGTTGTCTACTGCAGAGGCTTCAATAAGCGTAAATACGAGGGAAATGGTTTAATTATTTGAAGCTCTAATCAATAACATTCATGAATGAGACAAGATACACACACAGCTCAGGATACTCGTTTTGTAGTGCAATGGATTTAGTGCTGTAAGACCTAGAATATGGCCAACGGTGTCGAGGGAAGTTTCACTCCGTATGTTTCCTCCGTTTGTGACCGAGAAAAAAAAGTACGCGGATTTAAGTTTTTTCAGTTTGATGTTTTGGCAACCATGAAAAAAAGATGCGCGGATTTATTTGTAAAATTTCGCATCTTTTTTCGACAAATTCTGCTGGATTCTCTATAGAATCCTATATAAACAGCCTTTAAAAAAACCGCGCGGATTTAACTTAAATCCGCGCACTTTTTTTTTAAACATGCTGGCCCCAACAGGACACCGTAAGGAAGGGGTTAAACCCTTTTTTATTGATATATAATTCCAAAAGGGAACTGCATCATATGCGTTAGAAGGCGTCTATATATGGGAGAGGGTTAACAAATAAAATAAGCGTTCAACAGATAGATACTTTCAAAGATCCTTAGATAGAAAATGCAAATAGGAAATAAAATACTTTTATCTAGGTTAAGCGATATATATTTTTTACATTGAAATGCTCCAGTTAATGCCAAGTATCAATTAGCATTCACTGGACCACTCCATACAAACTAGATAGTTATTCAATGAACATTAAACTGTTTATATGAATACACAGATGTTTTTCAATGTTCAGCTGTTTTATTTTGTTTGTTTTAAAACGATAACGAAACCATTTACCATGTATTCCTCACTTACTAACTATTAAGTACAGGAAGCTAGCTGAAGTACAAATAACCCTTTCAACAAGCAGACGACTGTGAAAAGACATGTGCAACCATATGGAACACGCTTAACAAAGTAAAGAATACTTACTAAATAAAAGTTTTACTCATTATTCGCAGTTTCTCCTTTTGATACAATGCATTTTTACAAAATCTACCATTGCAGGTGCGTTAATTAGAATGTGTCCATACGAGTATATATTTGTAACGTTGACCGGGCCCTTCGCGGGTCACCCATCCAGGCACTTTACGCGATATACGCTGCTTAATTTTGTGAAAAAGACATCCACTCTACCAACGTCGCTATAAAAGGCGGCTGTAGAAGTGGTATGTGTACCTATACCCCATTATCGTTACATTTTGAACACAAAAGTGATAAAGAACCAGACCAACGGTAAGTTGTTGAAAGAGGGACCACACGTTTTCCCCGTTAATGTGTATCGAGCAATATAACGCATCCCAACTATTTCAATAATTTATAAGAGACTTATCTAAAACAAGAAATATCTTTAAAAAAGATAAACGGCGATCAATATGAGAAAACACTAAGAAATGGGACATGCGCATATCATTTGACTTGAATATCAGAAAGGTTCTATGTGTTTACCAAAAGGCTAATCGGCCATCTCCATACAGCTTCAGTTTCTATAAATAGATTATCACGGCCGAGAATACGCCACATGACTGGAGATCACGTGAGGCTCCCAAGAGGTGTATAAGTTTCAATTGACGATAAATAACTGAAAACTTATCATGTTTCAAAAATAATTAAGATTTTGCTCTTAAATATTATATTTCATACGTTTTCACTGATTTTTTTCCACTGAAATTTATTTTTTACGGAAAACAATTAAAAGTTATTATGCAGAACATTTCATTTTTAAAACTTCATCTTATTAGTGCCTCTCGTAGGATCGCCATCCAATCAAAACGTTTCATTTCATTAAATACAACATTTGATTGGTCTACAATCTAGATCATTTGTTTAACATCTAGGTCAAAACTGAGGTTAAACAGCGTTCGCCGGAAAAAAAACCTAGCTAGAAAAGAATCTGTCTCCGTTGCCACGAAACTCAAAACCACAGACTCGTAGAAAACGAATTTCAGTCAATCTATGATAACAGTGACACTACCTTGAACTATACAACCTCCTACAGGTAAATGATTTTAGACAAGTCAAAGTTACTTAATATATCAGCTATTATTAAACTATTATCAATGAGGATTTCAATCTCAGTAGCAGACGGCTGTTGAAAACACTGTAGGGAAAAGAGAAACTTCACATGGCGTGCGTTTTCTTCTTTGATCACTGTTTTATATTCTGTTTAGAAATGGCAAATTATTTTGTAGAATGTTCGCGTTTATTGATATGTATTTCTTGAAAATAGTCATAGACCTAAATGGAATAGTAATGAAATAACACATAATGTAACGAGTGTATATAGATGGCTACTACTAATATGAAACCTATTTTTTCAAAACTTTTGATTTATACATTATACATTATGTATCACTGTTTTATATTCTGTTTAGAAATGGCAAATTATTTTGTAGAATGTTCGTGTTTATTCATATGTATTTCTTGAAAATAGTCATAGACCTAAATGAAATAGTAATGAAATAACACATAATGTAACGAGTTTACACAGATGGCTACTACTAATATGAAATCTACTTTTTCAAAATGTTTCTAACTTTTGATTTATACATTATGTAGCAGTAATTTTATTTACAAAGTAAAGAGGAAATACGTGTCATTAAATGATCTGTTTCCAGAAGTTGAACATTTTATATTAATGTTTTTAATACATACAGGGAATTCGCCGTGGTCGAGTGGTTAGCGTCGGGGATTTAAAACCGGGTGTCTCGGTCGATCCCAAGTCTCGGCATGACGCTGGTTTGTTTACCCAGGGATCATGAATAAGTGAACTGTCGCTGTGATCTAACTGAAATAATGTTGAAAGCGGCGTAAAACCCCAAATAAAACAAAAAATACATACATACAGTTTATTTATATATTGTTAAAGTCTTTAATGTAGAAGCCTTTAACAAAACTTTTCTTAACATCTATTAATTTAGTATTGTACCTCACACGAATATTATTAAGCTATCGAACGCAGAATTACTTTCCAACTATTTTTCATAATCGAAGAGTTTGAAAAGGATCGTGACAAATATATACTTCTAATATTTCAGTAATGTTATAGTTGACCGACTAAAATACATGTACATCCCCTTAAATCTTTTAAAATGACTAAACAAATTGATCTTTAATGAGCATTCGTAATATGTTTAACACTTTCGAATAGTTAAGGGCATAACAATATCGCATGCATATTGGAATATCGTAATCCAAATGTTATGGATTTTGGGTGGGAGGTATTTTGTTCTTATACACATTCTGAGTTCTTAATGTTTCTTTAGTCGTCTGCTACTGTTGTTTCGCGACGTTCCCCTTGCGTACAAACTGTATATTAGGTTATTTTAAAGTATATACATCTTTATTGCCTCCATTTTCTGAAGAGTCACATATAATACATTACATAATCATTAAAAATACAATTGCAGTTACATGTATACATCAAATACAAAGTAAACAATAGAAAAGAAAAAGAAATTATGAGAAATCGGCACATTATCTTATTGAGTCATTTCACCCCAAAACAGACCCCAGGAGATTTAACGGTGAAATATTTTGTTGGTGAATATCGGAGGACATCTGAGTCAGTCTATGTAAACAGTCTGTAATCTTTGCTGATCGGCAGTTTCTGAAGTCTATTTTAAAATGACCCGGCTCAACCTATTCAAATGCTTTATATGTACAAAGTAGCTGTTTAACAGTAAGTACAATATGTATGTGCTTATCGAGGCTCTTTTGTAAGTTTAACCAAAGGGCTTCGATAGTGCATACTATCTTTAAGTGACACGGTCACTGTTCCTAAGTAGGATCAGAAAGTGGATAGGTTTAACTTTCTCCGACAGCGAAACAGAAACAGCAACAGAGGTATTGGTAAAGTGACCACTAAACTCTTATTAAACGTCATACAGTTCTAAGCGTATACTTGTGTCAGGAGATCGGCACAGATAGTCAGAAACGAAGGGTACAATTCGACTTTTAACACATTGAGAAGTTTGTCATCTATTTTGCTAAGAATGTATGTGATGAGTTCGTGTCTAGGTAAACATGATAATAGCATAGCACATAAATCAGAACATAATGAATTGTTTTCGTCATATAACTCGTTCCATAGTCTATGTCTGTCCGTTAGGGGACATTCACATAGTAGATGTTCTGTTTCCGGCATAGGAGGATGCTGACAACGTAGACAGACTTCCGGTTGGTTTGGTGGTCGCTTACAACATATATTAGCCAGAAATTTCATGCGGGACAATGCAAACGGATGTAACTTAGCTACTGTCCAAATGTTTGACTGGCGAAGGTGACTGTGGCACTGTTTGAATGTAGTAAAGTCCGCAGAAGCGTCCATTCGGTCCATATAAATGAAAGGCCCTGTGGGCTTGTTTTAAACAAAAGTGGTGTGCTACTTCCAAGTTTTTATGAACCGTATCTGTCATGTCTTTCCACATGCACATTTGACTCCCTGTTAATGTTTACAATGGCTTACTGTTTCGTAATTTACGACATTTTTGCCACCAAATCACAATCGCTTTTCTAAAGGAATGAAAGCAGTAATTTAAGATTAAAATCTTCATTTGTGAGAGAAATCATGCTGATCATATTTGAAACAATAATATAACAGATCATGTATAAGCACCGCATAATAAATCGTATGACACAATAGCAACATACAAAGTTGTTGTGAACCTACTTTTCTGATAAAAATCAAAATATGTAGCAGTTGAAGGAAGAGTAAGCAGTTATTGCTTCTGCCCTATCTGTGTAAGCAAGCACTCATTAAAACTAATGCTGTGGGTACTCAAACTAACCATTTCAGTAAGATAAACTAACCATTTCAGTAAGATGATCCTTTAGAGTACACACAACATTAGTGTGAAGGTCAAATAAGGATTTTAAAACATGCGAAACGCAAATTATGTAGAGCTTTGCTCTAGAGTTTTTTAATTTTTCAGTCATATCATGGCGGCCAGTTCACCTACTCACGCGTTTCCTGACTATGTCACATTCCCTACAGAAGAAAATAAGCAACTGGCTGCTTTTTATACAGACTATTAGCTCATAAGTGGAAGACGTACTCGTATGACTTGGATTTTGATAACCGTCAGTACAAATGTTTGCCAAGATGGGGTACGAACTCACAACCCCTTGATTTTGCAGCCTGGTCAATACCGTTGCTCGGCGCTGATTTGATGTTCCTCATTTTTAAATTAAGCATTGGATGACATTGGTGCAGTGCCAAAGGTCTTGGGTTCAACTCCCGTGATGAGCGGCCTTAAAACACCCGGTCCCATGAGCCTACAAGTCCCTGTAAGAAAAATGATATTCACACAGTGTGAACATTTCTCTTTTGCAAAGTATGAACACAAGTTTCAATATAAATACACTACACAGAATCGCTCATGTACATGTAGTTGGTATGTTTCTTAGTGTAAATATAAATACACTACACAGAATCGCTCATGTACATGAAGTTGGTATGTTTATTATTGTAAATATAAATACACCGCACAGAATAGCTCATGAACGCGAAGTTGGTATGTTTCTTAGTATAAATATAAATACACTACACAGAATCGCTCATGTACATGTAGTTGGTATGTTTCTTAGTGTAAATATAAATACACTGCATATTATCGCTAATGTACATATAGTTGGTATGTTTAATAGTGTAAATAGGTGTAGAGACCTACCAATCACACGCCCATCACATGACCCTATCATTCTGATATAACGAAAATATGTTCACTTCTAAATTAGTGAGTGTTTAATATAAAGCTTCGTTTTGAAACAGCGATGTACACCCTTTCTGTAAAAGAGCAATAACACAATTGCAAAACACAATAACATTAATGACAAGTCATCTTACTAATAAGTGAGAAACAAATACATCTGATCAAAATTAGGCATCAGATAGATACGGACTGATTTGAACTCTGTTCTCGCAAAAACTGGAACGGCATGGGAAAATTCGAATATGGCGTTTTACTCGAACCCTTTTCTCGAAAGGATCAAACTTTAGGAAAGATCGTCCAGCGATAACACAAATATGTCGATAGATCGAAGTAATTCATGGATCCCTGTTAATTTCGAGTTATCGGGAGTCCATTATAGTTGATTAGTCTTGTTCATCATGACAACGGTGTTGAAAATGTCTACTTTTCTCGAATTGTTTTTGACACCCTTTTCTTAATCTGTTGTTCAAAGACCTTCCTTCGAACATCCTGCGCATCTGAACACCAGGACACAGTTTCTAGTCGTGTGAGCACTACACACCAAGACTTTCTCAGTAAAGCCTTATGGATATCCTCCAAAAGGACCAAAGTAACAAAGTCCTGCCGCAATTCAATCTGGTGATGTGTGGCAACATCTAATTGAAATTCACACCAATTATCGGCCATGAAATGTTTCGAAACGATTGCAATCACGTGATTGCTTCCATGGATACCATCAAACATGGTATACGCTTTTGCCGTCCCCACATCTGAATCTCTATGCCAGATATACAGCTTGAATCCGTACTCGTCTTCTATCAATCGTCGAAAATCTTGATGGACAAATTGTCGATCCTCGTCGTTGTAGATTATGTATGCGTAAGGGGCGTGGTCCTGCAACAATGGACGGGCTTCTGGATTGTCGGGGGTTTGCTTCCTACGGTACATCCAGTAACTTATGTACCACCTGTATCTGTATGTAATAGGTGTAAGAACCAAAAGTAGAAATAGTACAGAACCAAGAGTTGAACTGATGATCAAAATTAACTGACTTTTTTTGCAAGACTTCTCTGTTGGTCTATAATGAATCAGGAACTCTCTATTTTTGTCACTCGGAAAACGACACATGTAGCGTCGCGGCCAATTTTCCAGCGAAACGTTAGTTCCTGCAAGGACTCCACGATTAGTTATCACTGAACGGAACCATAACAGAGCACACGTGCATTCAAAAGGATTATCCGCTAAAGAAATTCTTTTCAGTGTTTTTCGTACATTCATTGGGAAGGCCGTCGGACCAATGCGCCTTATTTTGTTTGCTTGTACCGTTAAGTGATCCAACGATTGTGCACCGTATAGAGCGCCATCGATCGTGGTTATGGCATTTCCATCGAGACTAAGGAATTGTAGATGTGGTATGTAAATAAACAAGTTTGGTGGTACAGCACGTAAATGACAACTAACCATAAACAATTCTTGTAGTTTTGTAAGCGGAGAAAGTAAACTCGTCACATTATCGTCATGCACGCGTTTAAAGTTGTTCTTGCTGATTCTAAGTTCAACTAAATTCGGACAATGTTTAAAGTAGTTATTTACAACATCACGTTTTTTGAAAGCAATATTGTTGGATTCGAGTGAAAGGTTCCGCAAACTAGAACTGTTAAATGCAAGCGGCTCTAACTTCATATTACTGTTGATCATTTGGTCTACCTTCAGTACCTTTAAATTGGTTAGTTGTGAAAAGGCATTGTTAGGTATTGTGCGTAACACATTCTTTCCCAAGTCCAAAGTCCCCAGCTTTTTAAGACAATTCCATGGCGCCCCGGACAATGTACTGATGAAATTTTCCTTTAAATATAACATCAACAGATAGGGATACGGATTACTCGATTCGTTCGTTTGACAAAACATTGGAACATGCCGGGCGATTTCGTTATGCGTCAAACTAAGTGTGACCAGTCTGCCATGGCCAAACGATGCTCCAAAATTTTGTATATGATTCATGACCAGCAACAATTTTTTCAAGCGAGGTAGGTATCTAAATGCCTTCATATCGACTGATTTCAACAGATTATTGTTTAAATTCAGTGTTTGAATTATGGATCCATTCATCGGCATAAAAAATGTATCAGGAATGCTTGATATACTAATATGTTGTAACACCAATTTTAACTCTATTCCTTTTGGCAAACCTCCAAGAGCCAGAGAAAGATCAGTTTTGTTAATATTCATATTATTACTTAAGTCAAGTGTCGACAGATTGTGGAAATCGTCAAAGGTGTCCTCTGTCAGTCGTTCTATCTGGTTATTGCATACTGCAAACCTCGTCAGAGATAATTTACTGGCATTCTTTAGCGATGATCTGGACAAGTGTGTTAGCTTATTGAATGTGAATTCTAATTTCGTAATGTTCTCGGGTAGTTCTGGTATGTACGTAAGTTTGTCTGCAAGTCGAGAACACCATGCTGTTTCTTCATGACAGCAGCAAAGGTTATCCCCACAGTGCGTTTTAGGCTGCGTGCATCTAGTCGTTGGCCAATGTCTACATCCCACGAAATGTACAAGCAATAGGAAAATAATCCATGTTACAGTCTGCATCGTGATGCACGTAGCAGGTGATATGACTCTTATTTAGTCACCTGAAATATAAAATCAAAATAATATGGAAAACGTGAGGTAAGTTGGAGGGTTGTAAATCAAAGCTTATCTTGACCCTTATGCTGAAATACGCAACCTTGCTTATTCTTCTGAAGGATATGTGTATATGTGATTTTGATGAACATTTGCGATAATTGAAGACGAAGATCAGCTTGCACGTTTACACGAGCATTCTAATATTTGTTTACGTTGTTTGCGATTTATTTTTTCAAATCCTTATAAAAGAATACTCAATAAATACACAGTCCGTGATCACTTGAGCGATGATGTGCGAAAAGTAAACATAAGTAATTTCCGACAAAGGTAGAATTAGATCAGCCAGTACATCCGCAAAGTGTGAACTGACTCTGCATTGTACGGCAATTGGTCAATGTAGTTTTCAAGAAACCTGTATAATGTAGAGTCCATTTGGATAATTTTCTTTCACACCATTGGATGTGATTTTGGGGGGAGGAGGGCCTAAAGCAGCCATCAAGAGAAACACTTGAATTCGGCTGCTGAACACAGATGGCTGCGTAATTAGTCGCCGGGCAGAAGCCCGCGACTTCTATTTTTAATAGGTTTTCGGAAATCACATGGGAGGGGGGGTTATTATTAGATTTTTTTTTTTTTAAATGTCTTGAACATATTACAATTGCGTTTGTTTAAAAACACTAAGTTATGACACATTTAAAATGAAATAAATATTCCGATGTTTTAAGTATGTGCACTTTCTTTATTCTGACTTGCATTTACGTTTTTGTTTAATTTACGAACACAAAACAGTCCCTATTAGCTAGACTGCGATATTTTATTTTCATAAACTATGTAATCAAAAGGCAATAACTACAAACCTTTACGTCGGACAGTCTAATTTTTTTACATACGCGCACCTGCTTGCAGAAGACTATCGATATGAAAATCACTTCGAATTCCCCTTTTAATAGATAATTATCAACATAAACTGGTAACAGAAACAAAAATAAGAAATATTTTGTGAAAATATGTCTCAAATATAAGCCTGTTTATCGGTCGTGAACGTCGAAACGCCTTTTCCTCAGTTCGTGACCTAGTTTCATATTGCCAAAATGTAAACAAAGCGAAGTAACCGGAAGTAAAATGTAAACTTAGAAAAGTGACTTGTTTATGCAGACAAAACATGTCGCACGACGAATTAATTTCTTAAACGTCACGACACGAGTGCATGGGTCGAATGTAGGAGAAGGAAAGATAATATAGAAATGCCTTTTTTCACTCGAATGCAGTGGAATAAAACATGCACTAAAGCTTTGCCTGATTTTTTATTCACTTTCTTCGATGTCTGACACTACGCCTCGATTTGACACACGAGGGTCAACATTTCGAAAGAATGCTCAAACACCTTATAACAGATAGATAGCTAGCTAATAGATAGCTAATATTACACACTTGAATGATTAAATATATGTGATATTAAATGTTTATTTGGCTTGAAACAAATTAGGAGAAGAACAAACTCTGATAAACAATATATTTAGAAATAAAGAAAATCTGCTCTTTCGCACCCATTTAATTTCATACTTGCCACCTATTAAATAGTAATGGGACTCGCAATTGGCATTTCTCTTGCGCCAAACATATATTGTATGCATCAACGATTTAGATAAACAATTTAGCACTCTCCCACATACCCATTGAAAACAGCTTGGCAAAAATCTCTGTAAATGAAAATTTAATAATTGAATAGAGTTGGAAACATTGTGGCAAAAGGAGATTTATAAGTAATTTCTCGATTTTTCACGATGTTTTTAAAAGTTGTCGGCTGCATATGCATCGGAATGTGTCTACATGTAGGAAAGGGTTAACACGAAAGCATTCTATAAATAACAATATGATAGTCGGTTTACTTTGGCTGTTTTTTTACAGGGTGACAAAGTCTCCTATACCCTATCAGAGTACTGCAAATTATACAGTTGAAGACACTACCAGAAGTAATATTCTAACAAGCTAGTGTAAGTAATATATGAACAATGTAGCTCTTGACCAGACTGTGTAGATGCGCAGTCTAATAGAAATCTATGATACTGTTCTCAAAAGCCAACTTGTACATTTTGTCATGCACATGCTCATATCATGTATGAAACATGTACAATAAAATGTGTGGCACTCAGAAACAACATATATTTTGAAAAGTTAATGAATAGATTAATGATTATGGTATTTCAATATGCCTAAACTGAACACACGTAGAAAGTGAGGAAGCATGGAGTTAATGGTTAAAGCCTTTACATGTATCCTGATAATATTAATAATTTCTGACTATGTACTAAACTAGAGCATGTGAAACAAGTTTAGAGCCAGATCCAGATCCAGATCATATATGTGTATTCTGATCCTGATCTGATCCTGATCTGTTTTGGTGGCTTATATACATTTTTTATTGAACAAAATAGATCCTTATTCGGATGACCAGACTAGTTGCAGTAATTCAGAGCCAGATGAGCCAACACACCTGTGTATTACATACATGGTATGCTCATGATCTACATTGTAATAATCTGATACATTTTTAAGCCAAAACTTCATATACTGAGCAGATTGCACATTTAGTTATGTCCATGCAGAAAGTTATTTAAGTTGTTTCTATTCATTCACAGCTTATGTCCAAGAGATAGGGAGGACTGGCAGATCAAGTGGTGAAGCTGGTGCCATTTTATACCACAACAAAGCTGACGTTGGGCTTCCTAGTATGGAAATCGATATGAAGGAATATTGTCTTAATAATGATACATGCCGGCGGAGAACAATAAATAGTTACTTAGGTTTTGAAACTGTTAACACACAACATAACTGCTGTGATGTTTGCAAACATCACCTTGGAAATGAATGGAATTTCAATAATTTGGCTATGAAGTAGAATGTCTCACTTCACATAGTTAGAAAACATCTGTCTTTAACCTTTCCCTCATTTAGACGCTCCCTGACAACTTTTGAAAACATTGTGACAAATGATGAAATTGTTCATTATCAGTTAGTTCTCCTTTTGCCACAATGTTTCAACTTTCTTCAGTAATTAAACAAAACTAATTATAATGTAGAAGGGGAAGGGTTAAAGAGAATATTTGCTTATGTAGTATTTAAGTTTATTAAGCTTAAAAGTAACAGAAAATGTGTTGAATTTGATGTAAGATTGAATTTTATTTCACCCAGTGATCTCAGAAACCTAGACTATGTTTTCACCTTCAAGTGGCTACTAGTGAAAATATAGCCTAAGTGTCTTTAATCGTGATTGAAAAAAATTCAATCTTGCACTGAAATAAAAAAAAATATATTTCTTTTATGCTTAAATTCAATTTAAATATCAAATATATATGTTCATTGAAAATAATGTCACACTATCATCATCTTTTTGTCATTAAACAATTGGATCAGGCTTAGCAATGTTGAGCATTTTATAAAACACATATGGGATCCAGCATCAAAAGCAGTGAAATTGTAATAAATTAAACTGATTGAAAAATGCTATCATAATTATAATAAGACAGCTACCTAAATTTGAAACTCTTTATGTGATACCAGTAATATTTATTCTCCAAAATTAATTTTGTCCATAATGTTTTCCAAATTGGTCTGCTGTAGAGTTCTTGTACGTGTCTTTAACCCATTCCCTCATATATAAGCTTTCTGGCGCCTCTGCAGCAGACAGCTTTTTGAAAACATAGTGACAAAAGAAGAAATTGCTCCGGAGATTTTGGAGGTTCTTTTACATAACTGTGGTCTGGTGCTGACCTCCATGCATCAGTAATGACCTGGAACCCTGGTATCCTATCTCCTTACTTGTAGTATGAGTGATCCATCATATTAAATAATTTTTATAAAGATAACATTTTCATCATCCAATTCATTTCATAGCAGACACATTTCTACAATTGCATTTTGAATATCAATAAACATGTCAATGATAGTCAAATTTGACAAAAGGTAAATCAGAAATATTTACTTGTTATCTGGGCTACTGATAACGTTAGTCAGCATATCATGTATATATATATGGAAAAGGGCAAAGACTAATTTCTAGTTGTTTAAGAACACTATAGCTAAAGAGCATCACAACATATTAGTAGTTTCATAACAAAGATTAAATGTCAAAGTAAACCCCACAGGACATTAATGCAAACTTTGTTTTATAAAGTATCCGAAATTATTCAACTGTCCGAACACCACTCGTTTTCTAGTTTGTCGAAAACAAACGTCACATCTTTCTTACAAAGAGCAATCATCACCCGTAATTATCCATTATAAGTGAATTATATTAATTACTAACGGAATAAAACAATTTTATCCAGATGATCAGCTTATTCAAATAATTAACTTTAAATTGTATACATCGGAGCAAAGACCTAATAACGCCATTTATTCTGTTGTGTCAGACTTACTATCATAGGAGGTCGGGAACCAGACTAAGCCTCATCTAGACTAAATAAGTATATAAGCATAAACTATTTTGTGTTAAATCATCAGACAGTGTAACGAGAGCCTCACCTAATAAGTATCTAAGCATATACTATCTAGTGTTAAATCAACAACAATCAGACAGTAACACACACTGTATTAAAAACAGGTTTTACCTGTCGCTCATTGATATTCAATATGCTTTATTGGCATATAACAAATACATGTTTATAATACAATACATATTTATGTTCAGGAAAATATGAAGTTTCAAGGATAGAATGGACCGAGTGCATGAGGACTAGTATGTCATGAATGAAACACAAGCATGAGGTAGACTGAAAAATGGCATTTAATAATGCCAGCAATATTTACATGAAAACATATGAGTATATAAAATATACTTAAGCTTATACCATGACATATCTGGGGGACAAAAACCGCCGCCAGATATGTCTAAAACACATGAAAAAGGATTGTACAAGAAATAGATACAATCACGTGTGATTAACACAACCGTGTTAAACGCATGCAATAGTAAATGTGGTATACCACTGATAGAGGTAGGTAACACGGATAAATTGTACGACTACATGATTGGTGAAGATAAATTAACAAATAAAATATATCATCTGGGTTAGTCAAGCAAATCAAATTCGATTTTCGCGTGTAAATTTTCCACTAATATAAACAAAGATAGTGATTAAAGCACGTGACCCAATACTATGATATGATTGGATAATTTTAAATCTGATGGATCTCCCAGATGATGTCGTTTAGAGTACGGCTCCCTTAGCTTAGCTGAGATCATAAACAAGTCCATAACATATTTTATGTAGGCATAAAATAACCTTTATTACAATTTTACATAAGAGAAAAGCATGATAAAAGTTAAGTTTCACGCTCTCTTTTAAGATTCGGTAAGTAAATATATTTGGATAATTGCTTAAAATCGATCTTTGCTCTAATTTCATTAACATTTGAAATTTATTTATATTTGGCCAGGTGTAATAATACCTTGGAAGACACTCTATTCTTAGATCCTTGTTCATAGGTCATACCAAATAATCATTTAAGGAAATGGTCGTTTCTAATGTTGTGAGAACTTGTGGCCAGACCCTTTTGCCTTTAATAGTATAAGATATACCTGTATGATGTATAACGTTAAATACTTTTAAATGGCAATAAAATATGTTTAAACCATACCAACAAGAGATGATATTCATTTTCTATCATATTTAAATTGCACATGTTGCACTTTCTATTTTCTCTTTCAATATTTCTAAATCTTCTTTCCCCAATAAAGAGTTTGTGAGATGAACATCTGAATCTTGTCAGAGATATTCTATGTTTGATATTACTGACTCAATCTAAATATTTTTCTCTTGCAAAACCAGTCTTGATTAACCTGTATGTTTCTAATTTACCTGACTCCTTTAGGTCTGATTACCAACTTTGTATATATAAACTTTAATTCTTTGTATAATATAATTCATTTCTGTGCCAGATATACTACTTTAATTCATCATATATGACATACCACTTTTACCACTTTTATCGAAAAGTTGATTCACATTTTTTCTAAACTCATTTTTATAATGACCATTTTCGTCTTTCATATTATATATTTTATGTATTAACGTTCCCGGGGAGTTACTTATTTTGCTCCAATATTTTATAATAGAAATATTTCGTAAAATAGAAAGCGGATAATCTTCTCCTGCCTTCGTTAACATTCGGTTGTGTAATCGACAACTAAGTGGTTATTCTTCCTAATGAATACTTTAAAGTAGCTGGTTAAAACATCAACGTCGGAATCCGCTGTGGTCGAGTGGTTAGCTTCGGGGATTTGAACTGAAATAATGTTGAAAGCGGCGTAAAACCCCAATAAAACAAACAATGAAACAAAAACATCAACGTCCCAGTCTTAGGTTGTAAGAACGAAGAAGTTAGTTATTGTTCATGGGTTCGATTCTCATGATAGTCGAACATATTTGTCTATCCTTGTTTTTCATTATTATATTGATTTTTTTTTTATCTTATTTAATTTTTCTTTTCCTTTTTAGAAATGTTCTTTAAGTCATTCATAGCTCTCTTTCCCATTCAAATTTATTTCAATGTTATCTTGTCCTCAAAGTGAATACGTATCATGCAAACGCATATATTCTATTTTATAATGTAAATCGGAAATATAAAGTACATATATTGTTTTTGTATACCTTTTTTTTCCCCTTTTTTTTTTATATAACCCGAAAAGAGTGTCATTATAAAAGGGTTATAAAACACAAAGACATTTCAGAGATTCGAACCCGTGATCACTGTATTGGGAGCTATGTCTGGTACGTACAAAGCTGATTACGATATGTGTATAGCACACTTTACATCTATAAAAAACTAACGCTTTGTTCAATTCAATAAATTTAAACAATATTTTGGATATCTTATTATTTGACCCAGACCACGGAACAGAATTTCTTTTCGGGTTAATATCCCTTCTGATAACTAACAAACGTTGTCGAAGCAAGTGTTTGTCACCGGGCAGGAACCGATGGCTATATATTATAAAGACAAGAGAAACTTGATGCAAGGCATCAATGTCGCCGGAAAAGACTTCATTGATTTATTTATGTATTCTTGACGTATTGGTATGTATATAAAATTTATAAGCAAATGTTTTCAGGTCCATAGTATTGAAAACATTTGCTTATAAATTTTATATACATACCTATACATTAGGGTATCTATAAAAAAATAACGAAATGTGTACACATTTATCTGGCTTAAATTTAATTTTGCTGTTGTTACTTATTTAAATAATAGTATTCATTCATATAATTTCAATGTTTGTCAATCTTATTCGAATCACAAGGTAAATATCCTGGTATTGCTTTAAAGGGAGGTAATTTGAAGAAAACAAAAGTCTTCAAAAGGAGAAATATATCAGCATTACCGTCTACAGTTTAAATTGTTCTATTGTTTGTGGATTTAAAAATGTTCTTTTTTTCTTATTTCTACATGTACAACGAAATATTGCGGCTTCTCTTTGACGCTTTGCGTCAAACATTCGTCTTGTACTTGTCTAAAATAAAATAATATCACTCGCTTTTTCATATCGAAATGCGCATGCGCGAAAATCGATGTTAAAGGTCAAGAAACTACACAACAGAATAGGGTCTATATTTAGCTTAGAAACAGTTCCTACTTAAGATATTCATGGATTAACATTATTAAATGAATTCTACACAAATCAAGACATCTCTTTGAACATGAAAACAACATTTAGTAAGTTAAAATTGCTATTAAAAGGAGAATCCGAAATTGACCTCAATAATGACACATAAGAGTCTGCATTAGGGGGTGTTGGTTCACGTCTTGAAGGGACCACTTTTGTCTTCGTAAATAAGACAAAAAACTTAAATGCGAGTGAAATAAAAAAAACTGCAAACATTAAAAAATCGGAATATTTATTTCATTTTAGATGTGTCATTTATTAGTGTTCGTAAACAACCACAATTGTAATATGTTCAAATCATCTAGATTTGTTTCTTTCTAATAATAAGCCGCCCTCCCATGTGATTTCCGAAAAGCTATTAAAAATAGAAGTCGCGGGCTTCTGCCCGGCGACTAACAAGAGGGACATACAGGACAGACTGACACACGACGAATGACCCCTAAATGACCCTTAACTTCCTTACAGGCAGACTAGTTAATCAAAGCACTGCAGTACTGACAGCCTTAAGGGTTGCTGGAAGGTTGGAGAAGTAGGGGAAATGTAAAAGGAAATAACAGTTGCAGCTTATGTTTATGTATTTATTGTCAAGAAGTTGAAAGATCATGTCAAAAATAGTAAATGTTATTAAACTACCAATTTAAAAACAGAAGGACCTTGTTGGCACTATATCGTTCACCTGAGTGCAAGAGCTCACAAGTATACACATTTAAGACATGAAGAATCAGCAGGTTTAGGCAGAATATTTTGAAGTTTCTGCATTATTATGTTGAGAAATATGTCAATGTTAAATCACATTCCATCAAGTTGAAATAGTTCTCTAAACTATGTACTAGACTGGGAGAAAGTGTTTAATATGCAAAACTCATCAAGACAATTATTCTGACAAAGATTCAAAATGCAACATCCAGTGTGTTATCAAGATTTTCCTTCATTTAGCCTAGAGACCTATTTTTGTTTACCCGATATGACCCTTATTTGAACATGGACTAGATATCATTAAGATAAATATTCTGACCAAATTTTATAAAACGTTGTCTTTACAGTGTTGATAAGATTTTCCTTCAATTTGGCTTTTTTAACAGACATGACTAATATTCAAACTTGGCCTACATATCATCCAGACAAACATTCTGATACAGTTTCAACAAGCCCAAGTTAAAAATACAGCCTCCATTATGTTAACAAGATTTCCCTTCATTTTGGCCTAGTGACCTAGTTTCTGATCCAATATGACCCCTATTCGAATTTGACTTAGATATCATTAAGACAAGCATTCTAACGAAAATGTCGTTGATACCTCCACAGCACTTGCGGGCACCTGCACAGCACGATTGGGGGAGAGGTTTGCTTTTGCACGCTACCTCTACAACTTAGTTAGTGGTGCATTGGTGGCTGAAGGGGAGAGGTCTCATTCCCTTTACTGCCACTCTCCCTCTCGTGTGGGTACTGTCCTCTCATTCTCCTTCTTTTATAGGGCATCTTGTAGTACTGTTACTCTGACACTTTTGTGATAAACTATGTGTTAAATTGCTTCCTTCTGTGAAGAGCGCGACTGGAATTTGATTAATGATGCGATGACCCAGCTTTTATAACCTGCAAGACACATTGGATGGTCGGCCAGACGCCGCCTTTCACCGGTCAATGTCTGCCCGATGTCAGGCCGTGCTCTGAGCGGGGAATTTTGCCCAGCGCTCGCCAGATATGTATGATGCCAGACCGGGACGGGGTGTCGTTGGGTGGGTTTAGTCGGGCACGGGCCCTATGGGTCCCCGCTAAATCCGCCACTACATTTGCTACGTTTTTTCTTTGTTTACCATTACTTTTTCGACGAACGGGCCCTACGGCCTCCGGTTAATCCGCCACTGTATATTTCACGTGACTTCTTTCGTGGTTTGGGGGTAGCCGGGCACGGGCCCTATACGCCCCCGCTAAATCCGCCACTACATTTGCCACGCTTTTTCTTTGTTTACCATTAATCTGTCGACGCACGGGCTCCCTACGGCACCCCCGGTTAATCCGCCACGTGACTTCTTTCTTTTTACCCGTTCCTCTTCGCGAATGTTAATAATGTTAACAAGCGTCCATTATTGACCTCTCGCCGCATTAATTTCTAAAACATTTCTTAAACTTATATTGGAGTACTCACGCCTTAAGTTTTTCACTGATGTTCCAACAACATTAAAATGCTATTTATGGGGGAGATCCTAACCTTTTAAATGCAGTTTTGTAGAATTCATAATGAACTAATTTTCTCGCGCATTTTTTCTCGCGCATTTTTTCCCTTGTTGTTTGGTACTAACAGCAATTGGCATGCTGCCAACTCCGAAAAAATGGAATTACTACTATGACCAGGGGCTAAAGCCCCAGGCCAAAAACCGGATCCCGTTATTTTCTGTCTAGTTTTATCGGGTTCAGGTCAAAGGGAAGATAATCGGATTGGAGCACCGGGCAGACAATTTTATTTTTTGCTCTGAGCTTTATTGACAGCTTAGGAGCCATTTTCAGTACAACATATATTTTCTGAAATTGAATGTAAAATTCACTGCGGGATAAGGGTGACCTTTGATTTGACGTCATAGCTAAATAAAACAAAAGTAGGATAATATTTGATTTTTTTGTGATTTTTTGGTAGTTTTCGATAATGAACTTAAATTGAATATAGATTTCTGGGTTATATCGGCTATTGGGAAAGAGCCATAGCCCAACACGCTAAAATAGTCGTCTATGGAAAATGAATTGCTTCCATACTGTCCCACAATCAAAGCAAACTGAACACATGCGCTACCTAAGCTACCTAAGCTATTTTATCAATGTGGCTTCATATTAGTAGTATTATATATGTGAATGAATATTGTAAAATAGAGCTTATGCTATTTACTTTTGTAAATGTAAGCACGTTTTATAATAAGATAACTGAATATTGACTTTTTACTGGATTGATCGATTGATGTTAGCTTAACGCCGATTTCAACAAGTTTTCACTCATATCGAGTGGCCAGTGCACATACCGAAGAGTTTCCTGACTTTCTCACACCAGACTTCCACATTGTCTTCCAACTGCCTGATTTTGCACATTGACTGTACGCCCAGTGGTGGAAGGCGAGTGCCTTTTGTCGCACTGATGTTTACGTCAGAAATAATATTAGTCGAGCTTGAGTTCGAACGCACTACCCATTCATTGACAACGAACGTCGCTATCGACGGAGCTAACGGGACTGAACTATTGTGTTCGTTATTATCACTGAACTGTATAAAGACTAGAGCGAGATCAGACCGGCTTTTCAGACACAGTTAAGTTTGCTGACTTTAACTTCATGTTTTATTTATAGGCTGATAAAGCGTTCGTCATGTTGATAGCTATGACCAGTCATGCTTTAACC